>JAGSMP010000194.1:1800000-2064219 GCA_029286625.1 Parnassius orleans
AGAACTTGTACAGCTAATCGTACATTCATTTTTTTCCGTAAAAATTCACGTACGTTTTATTTATTTTGTTAGTTAATTTAAGACCTTCTTTTTCTTGTAAGATATGTAATCGTTTGACAAACTGAAAATTTGTGTTTCAGTTTACTGCAGACAATGACATTTCAGCAAATACGTTTCTAGCCAGCTTAACCATATGAGCAGGATCAAGGATACAATAAACTTTTACTGGCACTGATGCGTACTGCGTGAATACGTACCCCAGGGAAGTATTCTTGGTCCATTATTATTCCTTGTTTATATAAACGATTTACCAAATTATATAAATCAAGATATGGTACTATTTGCAGACGATAGTACAGTAATGTTTACAAGCACAAGCAAAAATCAAATGATATCTGACATAAATCAAACACTGGACATAATAATTCAATGGTTATCAAATAATAATTTATTAATTAATCTAAATAAAACAAATCTAATGAAAAAATGTAAAAAATAATTTAATAAATCTTAATATATGCTACAACGGACAACAAATTAATGTAGTCGAAAATGCAAAATTTTTAGGCCTCAATCTCGATTCAAACTTAAAATGGAAATCTCAAGTGGAAGATATTTGTACTAAACTCAACCAGTTCTCTTATGCACTGTATAGACTTGGAACAGTTGTGAATCAATCTACCGTCATCACTGCGTACCACGGTTATGTAGAATCAGTGTTAAGGTATGGTGTCATCTTTTGGGGTAACTCTGTAGACAATGAAATGATATTTAGAGCCCAAAAGAGATGTGTAAGGGTCATTGTGAAGTTAAAACAGACGGATAGTTGTAAACCATTTTTTATTAGTCTGAAACTGTTAACACTTCCATGCCTTTATATATATGAGGTAGCCGTTTTGTTATTACGCATATTCCTTTATTTGAGTGCCTACAGTAAACGTAATAATCACAAAATATGTTTTCCATCAAACAAAACAGCCCAATTTAACAACAGTATATTTTGTATGGCCCCTCGAATTTATAACCATTTACCATTACACATTTTGAAATGCTCCAACATAGATAAGTTTAAAATACGATTGAAGCAATTTCTTGTTAATAGGGCATACTACAGTGTGAAAGAATATCTCGAAGACAAATATGAAATTCAATAATTGACTGTTACATGACTCAGAATAAATAAATTGACTTGACTTATATAATATTATCTAAATTGACTTATCGCTATTATTTTTGATTATGTATTATATGAACTCAAATTGTAACTAGAGCATGTTTAAGTAACTTAATATAAAAACAATAAAATGTGATGGATATTGCATGCCAAATGGCGGAATATAGCTGTACTAAAAGCTTGTTCTATAAGTGATAAACTACGTAAACACCAACTGTATCAACCTATATTCGCAATAAACGATTTGAATTTGAATTTGAATTTGTGTTTCGTATGGTGAGTGTAGAGAACCGGAGACCCTTTTTACTGGAAAAGAGGTATTCTATCTTAGTCCTCACGGCTGACAACGCATCTGCATTTAAATTCGTAAACGAAGATAGATGTAGACGTCTATGAGCCACAGCAATCACTTACCATCAGGAGGACTGTGTGCTCGTTTGTCACCCTTATTCTACAAAAAAAAAAGAAAAAAGAAAAAAAAAAGAGGAACTTTGAGGGGCACGTTCTAATAAAATTCTCATTCTTGTGTTTTCTCATGTTTGTGTTTTGGCTATACTGATTAGAATTCTGTCAATGGCGAATAATTAAAACTGTATGAAACTTTCAGAATGTAAATATATAGCAACACGCTTCCTTGACTTAAAAGCTTATGACGGATTAGCTTGTGACGAATTATGATTTTATTAAACTGTTTAATAATAAACAACAAATTAACAAATAATAATAAAAATAATTAACAACAGTTAATTATTTGCTATTGAAAGAATAGTAACCAGTGTAGCCAAAACACCAAAAACACGCTTTTTGAGGATGTATCTCACCATGGGCTGTCTGTCTCACTCACACAATGCTACATTTTCAAATACACAAAACTACTGGTTGTCATATTTAAATTACACAAAGAACCGTTCTCCAAAATAATAAATTAGGTCGTATTAGCACATTAAATTGCCGGGATGTGCAGCACCATCTTTTAGATTTTATTAGAATGTGGTACTCAAAGTTGCTACTTATACTTTGTATATTAAAGGTGAACATACCATGGGAAAAATTAATATCATTATAATTTATAGAACAAAATGACCATGAACATCGCTTTAATTAATACTTCCATGTAAATCGTGATTCAGAAAGTTATTTAAATACATATTCATGAAATAAGTTTACTTACGCGTGAAATGTAATGCCTTAATTTTTTTCGTTCACTGCGGCTTTTACAGGCCATAACACTGCACGACTTTATGATATGGTATAAAATCAAATAATTTTCTAACTTAAAACGTACAATTATCGAGTTTTATTTGCAAATAAATTTTTAAACAAAATAATAAACATTAAACACTCCGTGACAGTTGCAGTGTCTGCCACTAAATTTAATGTCAAACAGCTTGTTAGGTGGTACGGGAATAAGGACATCAATATAGTAGCTATATCTCTTTCTTACAAGTGCTAATATGATATATGTGTCCTTTATTTTGAGAACGAAACAAAAAAATATCACGCTGTCTATTGGATTCTCTGTCTACGATATAGAAGAATCCCTTAGCATCACTTTATCCTTTTTTCCTTGAAGCAACAAATCTTGTAGTCACCCTAATATAGTAGGACGCATCCCTAAAAAGCGTGTTAAAATAAAATATCTTTAGGTATAACTACACCACCGAGAGGTACCTATATACCTATATAATCACAGATAGGTTATGGTAATGGATGGTTTTCACTGACCTTTGTATATGTGTACAAGATAGTATTAGTAATATTTTTTTTTTATAAAATGGCATTTCACATGCATAGATATAAAAAAAAATATTATTACTATTTTTCTTATATCTATGGACACATGTCATGCGTTAGCTTGCTACATATCTATTTATCTATGGTCTTGTCAAAAATTACAATTTGTGTTTTGACGTAATTTAGTTTTTATTTTAGGCTACAAAATTTTTTTAGTAAAAAGGGGTAAATTTAGTGTATTTTGATATTTTCCTTAAACTCACACACACAACTAAAACATAAAACTTACACAATATTTAAACGTTTATATTAAATGTCATAAATCCTTTTAAAAGCTGTTAGTATATTTTATTCTATTAGTTAATAATTATTTATTGTAAACCTTCATCATTATTAATAGATGGCTACTAAAACAATCGCAAGTGCTACAGTCAGAGCCGTAAAGAAAAGGGTACTTCCTTCTCGAGCTGCAATAGTACTTACTCCCACAGCTGTTCAGAAAGTCAAAGAAATAATGTCTAAAGAAGAAGCTAAAGGTTATATAGGACTAAAAGTTGGTGTCAGGCAAAGAGGCTGTAATGGATTGTCATATACTTTAGACTATGCAACAACTAAAGACAAGTTAGACGAAGAGGTAAAACAGGATGGTGTGATAATAATTATAGACAAAAAAGCCCAGTTGACATTATTAGGTATGTATTATGTATTTTTCATGAGGTTTGATATGATTGTGTGGGTTTAACAAGCTTTATTTTTTACTTATATAAATAATTTGTTACATTGTCTCTAAGTGTATTTAACAAATATAGTAATTAGTAAATCTGTATTCAAAAGTTAAAATTTTAAGCATTGATTACAGTGACAGTGGAGGTTTTTATTGTTAAGAGTGTAAGCTATGCATGCCCACTTAAGCCCGCTTTTCACTATGGGATATAATATAATATATATTACATCTCGAGATATAAATTAATATCGCTCACCATACTTTTAAATGGAACCGTTTACACTGAGCTATAATTTATACGTAGGTCACTCAATAAGTTTTGAGATATACAAAAAGTATTCTGGATACTATTAATATTTATTTTACATCTTTACAAAATATTCTCCATCATGCTTTATACAAAGTTTCATTCGCCTAAACCAACTCTGAAAGCACTTTTGCCAGTCTTGATCTGACAGGTCGGAAATCGCTTCTTCGTAGGCAGCCACGGCTTCTTGGGCGCTTGAAAAAAACTTGCCTTTTATTTTTTCTTTGACACTTGGGAACAAAAAGAAATCACAAGGAGCTAAGTCAGGGCTGTAGGGTGGGTGACTTAGAGTTTCAACACCAGATTCCTCAATAAATGCTTTTGTTCTAAGGGAGGTACGTGAAGAGGCGTTATCGTGATGCAGCATGATTCCCCGAAGCCCGGTCTTTGGTCTTCTCTCCCGCACAGCTTGAAAAGTTTTGGGTAATGCAACTGTAGTATACCATTCAGAGTTGACTGACCTACAATTTTCCAGCATTCTAATAGGGCATCTAGGCAGATGCCCCATTTTCAAAACGTAGACGCTTTTCATGGCACCAATCCACACGAGTCAGTTTTTCGCTTTCGGAGAGCAAACGAGGGATCCATCGACAACAAGGCTTCGTCACTCCAAGACGTTGATTAGGATGGTATGGAAGCTCCCTGAACTAATGCCTACAATCTTTTCGATGTCCGTATATGTGATTCGCGAGTCTTCACGCAGTAGTCAACATTTCAGTAGTCCATACATTTTCTGCCGTTACTGCTGTTTGCGGGGCCCCAGTTCTTTGGTCATCTTTAAGATTAATTTTACCCCTTTTGAATTCAGCAAACCACCTAAAAATTGTTGCGCGTGATGGAGCTGAGTCCCCTAATGCTGATTGTAATCGTTGTAAACTTAATTGTTCGGTTAAAATCAAAATATATCATAGCGATCAAATGTTCATGGTTAAGATCCATCGTTTTAAATGAAAAGCGCGCGGGAAGCGTTGCAGGAAAATTAATAGAACATTGTTTTTTTTTTTAATATTGAGCAATTGGCTTATGGAGTTCTATTTTTAAATAAATTTGCTTTTTAGAAACATAACACGGGTGCGTTCCATTTTTAAATTTCGAGCATCTCAAAACTTATTGAGTGACCTACGTATTACATCTCAAACTATAAATATTTTTTCGATCGACCAAGCAATATTTTCATTTTATATTTCGCCCCCTGTACCCCGCACATCGTTCCGCACACCGTTCCGCACCGCCGCAGAACCGTGTGCGGGGTACAGGAGGTAATCCAATGATGAACACACACTGGTTAAAAGACATATCTAACAGTGTGAAAGCCAATAGCGGGATATAATTTATATTTCGGGATATAATATATATTATATCCCATAGTGAAAAGCCAGCCTTAGTACTTATCCAGTCAGAACTTGTTTTAGTTTGTGGCTGGTGAGTAATAATAACATCTTCTTGGTCACAGTGACCAGCAGTAGGCCTGGGTCGTATCGCGTTTTCTGAGAATAATATTTATATCAGATTTCGAGTTTCAATATCTGATATCTAAACTATATATTTCAATATCTAGATATTCCGCTTACGCATTTTTATTTTCTACGCCGATACGCTATTGAAATCCGATACAAAATTTTTGTAGTTAATCTTACCTGTTCGATGCGAATCAGTAATGTAGATGTAATTAAATGTATATTATGTTATCTTTTTGGAGCTAATGCAGTTAGTTAATCGTAGTTTTAACTTTCTTATTATAAAGTTTTGAACTTAGTTTCGGTTAAGTCGATTTGGTACAATTTGCTTTACCTACATATATATCAATCGCTGTAAATAATGTATTTATGTTGGTACATTAATTTTTTTAATTAATGTTAATTAATTAAATAGCTGATTCCCGCGACTTCGTCCGCGTGAAAACCGATTTAAAAAGATACCGTTGGGATTTCTCAAAAATCCTTTCTTTGAGCCGATCTAGTTAAATACACCTACCGACTTCAAAAAAAGGAAGTTCTGAATTCGACCCGTATGTATGTACATATGTATGTTTGCGATTTTCTGAATTCTAAAAAAAAAACAATGAACCAATTTTGATTATATTTTATTAACTTAATCTTCATAAAGGTCAGTGTAGTTGGTTATTCTTTTAAAATAATTTTCATAATATTATGATCTTGATCTTGATTAAATAGTTATTTAAATAGTTCAATTATAATAGTAGATATTTACAGTGTCTTTATTATTTATTTACAACACAAAATGTATTTAAAAGAATAAAAAGCGCAACTTTCTCCTTCAACTACATCTATTCTGGAAGAAATAAAAATAAATTGGAAATTGTAAATAAAATAATATATGTACTCGATTTTAGGCTTTAAAAAACAAAAAGATTTTAAATGTATCATTATTAGGCAACAGAAATTAAACTTTAAAACCATACATATAAGATTAAAGTTAATGAAATAACTTTATAACGTAACAATGTCATAAAAATAGTTCTTAAAGTTATAACCATAAGGTTCTAAATCATATACTATTGGGTTACGCGACTAGCAAGGATCGCTGCACTACTGCTTCTACTACTGTATTCGTCTCGGCCGGACGAATCTAATATCTATATCGCTCGCGCGGTTGAAATTTAGAATCGTTTGGCAGGAGGGGGGCAGGGGATGAGGGAGGGGGGGGTGCATCCCCTTACCCCCGACACCACTCCCATTAAAAGGTAATTCACCGTTCTTGAGAAAAATCAAAAAGAAAATCCCATAGAACTAACCTCAAAATGTTAACATTTATCGTCTCCGGCAGGAGGGGGGAAGAGGGGAGCAGGAGTGTGCCCTATCAGGGAAAGCCCCTCTACCCTTCCCTCCTTGCGGAAAAGTATAGTTTATGAGTAATGGTTTTTTTTGTAAAATCATAACCTCACAGTTTTTACACAGGAATATTGACCCAAAGTTACTTCTACAACGGCTTCGACGCTGGGGAAGTGCAGCCCCTTCGCCCTTGCGTAGCGAATCAAAGACACAAGATATTGTACCAATATATAGATTTCGTATCAGTGTACGGTTTGCATCGCCCACCTTTAACCAGCAGTAGGTAGTTAGATTAGAAGTCGCTCCCGAGCCTCTTCACTACTGGGATCACTCATTTGGTTCCTAAAGATCAGGATACCACAGACCCGAGCAATTACCGCCCCATCACGTGTCTACCTACCATATACAAGACACTAACATCCATTTTGAGCGCGAGAATCACTCGTCACCTGAACTCTAATCAGGTGATGTCGCGCGCTCAGAATGGATGTCGGGGCGGTGGTCGTAGAACCAAGGAACCACTCCTCATTGACGCGGTCATTGGCAAGGTGGCTGAAGAGGGTCCTCGAGCTGTACAAAGTTGACTGTACAGTTAGAGACTTCCTCGGGCAGTGTATGGGGCAGTGGAGTACGATCCTATGTCATCTAGGCGAGAGGATTACGCGGAGGATCACATAAGGATAAGAAGGGGTATCTACCAGGGCGACTGTTTGAGTCCAATTTGGTTTTGCCTCTCTCTAAACCCTCTCAGTACCTTACTGGAGGGCTACGGGAGGGGATTTCAGCTTCGGAAAGGAGGTACAAAAGTGACCCACCTTTTCTATATGAATGATCTCAAGTTATTCGCCTCCAGTCGCTCCCATCTTAAGGAATTGCTAAACATCACTTGTGATTTTAGCAATTCTATTAGAATGGAGTTGAGGACGGATAAGTGTGCGGTCCTCCATGTTGAGAGGGGTAGGGTAGTAAACTCTGAGGGCATAGACTTATCTATGCCCATCAACATAAGGACCCTTTCCGAGGCTATATACCGATACCTGGGTATGTCACAAAATATAGGTAACGATGAGGCGGACATGAAACAATCAGTTTGCGATCTGTTTTATGCACGCTTGACCAAAGTGCTTAACAGCCTTTTGTCGGGCGTGAATAAGACACAGGCATATAACGGTTGGGTCATGCCTGTCCTCATGTATACCTTTGGCATACTCAGGTGGACTCAGACCGAACTGAACGCTCTGGACAGAAAAGTCCGCACTGTTATAATGTCCCATAGGATGCACCATCAGAGATCGTCGGTGATGACGCTGTACTTGCCGCGGAAGCATGGTGGGCGTGGCTTTTTAAGCGCGCTCACCATGCTTAATCGCGAAGTGTGCAGCCTCCGTAATTACTTCCTGGCGAGATCGAATGATCCATTCTATAAGGACGTCATTTCTTGCGATAAAGGGCTTACCCCTCTATCCTTAGCCAACGAGCAATGGCAAGACCCGGCAGTACAGTACATTTCCAACCGTGAGACCGTATGGAAGGAGAAGGAGCTCCATGGGAGGTTCTACAAGGCTCTACATGAGCCTTTTGTAGATACGGTCGCCTCCCTTCACTGGCTACGCTTCGGTGACATCTTTGGCGAAACCGAGAGTTTTGTCTGAGCGATACAGGATCAGGTTATTAAGACCAACAACTATCGGAGATACATCCTAAAGGATGGCGCCGTCGACATCTGTCGAGCTTGTCGCCATCCCGGTGAGTCACTTAGGCATGTCATCTCCGGTTTTTCGGCTCTTTCTAACTCTGAGTACTTGCACAGACACAATCTAGTAGCCAGGATTCTACACCAGGAACTCGCTCTGAAATACGGTCTCGTGGATCGGAAACTGCCTTATTATAAGTACATGCCGGAAGCCGTGCTCGAAAATGACCGCGCCAGGCTCTACTTTTTTTTTATAGGATTAGGGTGACAAACGAGCACACAGTCCACCTGATGGTTGTTGCTGTGGCCCATAGACAGCTACATCTATCTTCGATTACGAATCAAAATGCAGATGCGTTGTCACCCGTGAGGACTAAGATGGAATGCCTCGTTTCCAGTAAAAAGGGTCTCCGGTTCTCTACTATTTCACGCTGGTATTCTGTGAGAGCGTGGTCCTTCCCCGGTCGAGCCGACCCATTCGTGCTACAACTATACAATTAATATAGCTGCAGCATGGCTCTACCACGTATAATTTAATGAATATATAAGAAATATGCGGCAATACAAAAGGAGCTCTACCACGCACAGACAGGACTATTCTTGCGAATAAGCCTGATATTGTGCTGATGGACCGGGCACAGTCAAGGATATTTTTGGTCGATATTACCATCCCGTATGACGAGAACCTCGTGAAAGCCGAAACAGATAAAAACAAAATATCTGATCCTGGCTCACGAGGTAACCGACATGTGAAGTAGTCTGCCGACCGAAATTATTTCTGTGGTCGTTTCTGCGAACGGGCTAATCCCGGTCAGCCTCTCGGGTCATCTGAGGCGACTGGGACTCCGTGACGGACCGCTGCGTGCTCAAATGCAGAAGGCGGAGCTCCTCGACACCGCCCGCATCGTCCGCCGGTTTCTTTCCCTTTCCCCCTAACCCTCTCGTCGTCGAAACGTCGGGAATATAAAATCCGTACATAATATTTGTCTTTACATGTTTTTCCATATTTATATTTCTGCAAGTTTCCGTGAAATTTGTTTCTTAAAAGATGCGAGAGATAACTTAAATATATCAATGTCTGTGAAATATTAATTGTGCGATTTTGTAATGCGGCGCAAAGGGGCATGCTTACCAGCGATTGTTCGATATTTTTTAGGTTCAAATGGGTACTGAGTATTAGTATTTCGAATGCGTTCTGAACAACTTGATAGACGAAGATATAATTTATTAGTAAGCTGGTTACAATCAAGATGACTATGGCAAATATTGTATAATAATATCTGGTCCAAGAGCACTCGTCTTGCACTAAGTGTAAGAAATAAAAAGTTTACACTTAAGTTGACAGTTTGCCACTAATTGCAGTTCCTTTTGTAATACAATATTATTCCATATATTTTTTTATTGTTTTATATATCTCTAAATCATCGGCGTACATTGTAAAAGAGCACTCAGTGTATTTCATTAGGTGGTTTACATAAATTTAAAAAAATAAGGGGCATAAGTGGGACCGTTGGGGTACTTCAGAACGGACTTTGACAGGTAACGATCTATACCATTTAAGAGTGACAATCTGACTACGTTTCGAAAGTATTTAATCCACCGTAATATCCCTCCATGAGTGCCATTCGCTTTCAATTTTACATTAACATAACTTAATTTAACATAGCATTAACAAAGTAGTAATAAAAGGTCGATTGCGAACAAACCCATATTTATTAGTGTTGAATAGTTTAACTTGAGCGTAGTCGAAGTCATACTACACTATACTTTCAAATAATTTGGCCAAAGAAGAAATAAGACTAATCGGTCTATAATTTTCACAATTTGATTTTTCACCTGACGTATAAATGGCTATAATGTAAGCCAATTTCCAGATCTCGAAAAATACGTCATTATTGAGACACTTACTGAAAATTAACTGAATCGGGTGTAAGAGTTTCTCTCCATAGGACTTAATAAAACTAGCGGGCGTCCCGTCCGGTCCAGATACCTTATTTAAAAAGATAAAGATTTTTTTTTAAATAAGGTCTTTTTTTAAGACAGGCACTTCAATTTTATTTTTATGTATAGATATTAAAATTTTGTACCAAATCTTATATTATAATCATCTTTATTTTCATCTTTTCAGGAACTGAAATGGATTATGTAGAAGACAAACTTTCCGCAGAATTTGTTTTCAACAACCCAAATATAAAAGGCACATGTGGTTGTGGAGAATCCTTTAGTATATAAAATGTAATTAGTTACAATTATTTTGTTCTTTCCCACAGCTCATACTTGGTATTTAAATGCTTGCTAACATTAGATTATATTATTTCAGTACCTTCAAATAATTTAAGATAATAAAATTATTGTTTTGTTGTGATATTATATTATTTGTTTTGTAGATTAGATACTGTATGTTGACAGCTGCTGTGATAAATTTTTTTTATTAGAAACTGTAGTCGTTAAGTAAATAATAAAATTTGAAGGGAAATATATTGTCTATTTTATGCACTAAAATCGTGCATTATACCATAAAAATAGAAATATGTTATACAATATAAATGAATACTCGTTTAAACTCTAATTTTTTACCACTTGTACCGCTTTTACAACTGGTTCCGAAAAACCTTTGTCCTGGGAAGAACTAGCAAGAAACCCATCATAATCCTTTCCGCTCAATATTTAAAAGCCTTATATTATAACATTTAATATTAGAAATGCTCCAAATATTCCAATGTCATCAAAAAAGATCGCAGGTGGTTCTGACTTGGATCCCAGATAACTGTGGCATTCAAGGTAATGAGTGTGTATATCTATTAGCCAAAGAAGCCATAGTAACTGGGATTCCTTCTCGCGATATATTACACGTACAAGATCTGAATCAGCCAGAAGTAATAACCTCTGGCTGATTCAGATCTCAGCGTATGAGTACGCTTGTTGTTAGGCCTGGAGCAAATCAAACTTATGACGGGTAAACATTACGCTTATATCCAGAATGACATCCCTCTTAAACCTTGGTTTTTCTTTCACCGATCAGCGAATAAACAAATCACTTCTTCTATCTGTCGCTTTCGTCAGAGACAGTTCTGTTTGCGAACGTGGGCTTGATGAGGGAACACCTGACCAATTATTTTTGCCTTGTCCCAAACTTAAATTCACCCATATGATTTCCTCCCCCAACTATCCCTCCTCATCCCATTAATATGGTGTTCCTGTTATCATTAGTATTTACACATTTTAATTATATTTTGTGTGATTTTATACATACTAATAACATAAAATACCAATTATAGGTATTATGATTTACAGTGGTGATGGATCCATTATTATGGTTTTATCTTTTGTTAGATTTGGGATTATATTTTGATAGATTTGGGATTCTCAATCAAAAAATTAAAATTCAAGTACATATTAATTTTGCTGTCACTCCCATGACTGACGTGACATTGGCAGAATTATTTTTAGAGTAGCCAAAAAATAAGAAGAACTTTATTTAAAATATTAATTAATTGAAAAACAGCATGGTAGCAATAACCTCATTCCCAGGGGATATTATCAATTATGTACTTTAATATTATATCCTCAGCAGTGATTTATATGTTACTAGCGTAAGGACCAGGCTGACCGCGCAACTAAATGGCACCAGTGCGCTGGCCCTAAAATGACAGTTTAGGGCCAACGCGAATTGGTCAACAATGTTCCGCGCGCAGGAGAGATTGAGTATTTGCTTGTCATAAATATGCCTAGTCGCGTGGTAAAAGGTTGCAAAAATTACTATACAAAGGTTAATAACTTAAGGGTGCGTTTGCAAATCGGGCGAAATTATGCTGTTTTTCGGTACATTTTGTGACAAAACTAAACCAAATCAAACATAGCTAATTGCTACCACGTATAGAATGGTTCTTCATCTTCAAATGGTGGTGACTTTTTTGTTGAAAATAATAGTTTTTTATATTGTAAATACGATCTTCCCTAGCCATTTTCTACAAAATTAACGATACCGGCTCATGTTTAGATACATTTTTGTTCTATTATCAACATATATTAAGATTTCTAAAAATACTATAAGTAGGCAGACATATTCAATAAAAAATAGTGGTGTTTACTTTTTATCAAAATGTCATAAATAGTCGTAAAAATAAATAAAAACTGATGCTTATTTTTTCACATATTTTGCTAATACGGATGAATCATAATGGATTGCAATAAGGGTTATTTTATTTTTGGTGCCTGTTTTGATTTATTGTACAAAACCATGAAACCTCAGTCCTCTAGTATATATACAGTAATCTATGCCTCAGTCCGCGCTCGGTCGCCGTCATGAGTGGGTACTGTATCGCCTGCCTGATTGCAGCAGCGGAAAAGATCGCTGTACATACACAAATTATTCGAATTTGATACATAGGTACTTGACAAGGCAAAATAATATTATTATTTTATAATCACACATTTTGTTATAATATTTTGTTTCGCTGAAAGTAAGTGGATTTATATATATAAATAATTATATAAATGCCTATTCGTCTTGGACTTTATGGGTGATCTGAAAATGTTCACTGGTGACTGCTACTGGAACTCTAGTCGAGTAGAACTACATGTGCCGAGTTTGGGCTCGTTTTGTTGAATTATGATGAGACTTTACCTCCGGACTTGATGGAGACCTGATGGTGTACTTCGGTGACCATTACTGGAACTCCTGGACGAGTAGAACTAGGTGTGCCAAGTTTGGGCTCGTTTTGTTAGTTATGATGAGACTTTACTTCCGGACTTGATGGAGAGACCTGATGGTGTACTTCGGTGACCATTACTGGAACTCCTGGACGAGTAGAACTAGGTGTGCCAAGTTTGGGCTCGTTTTGTTAGTTATGATGAGACTTTACCTCCGGACTTGATGGAGACCTGATGGTGTGCTTCGGTGACCATTACTGGAATTCCTGGACGAGTAGAACTAGGTGTGCCGAGTTCGCCTCGTTTTATTAGTTATGATGAAACCCAACCTCCGGCACGATGGACAGACCTGATGGTGTACTTTGGTGACTACTTCTGGAACTCCTGGACGAGTAGAGTTAAGTAAGTTCTTATCAGAACTAACAAAACGAGCCCAAACTCGGCACACATAGTTCTACTCGTCCAGGAATTCCAGTAGTCACCGAAGTACACCATCAAGCCTGGAGGTTAGGTATCATAATAACTAAGAAAACGAGCCCAAACTCGGCACACTAAGTTCTACTCGTCCAGGAATTCAGCAGTAGTCACCGAAGTACACCGTCAAGTCTGGACGTTAGGTCTCATAATAACTAACAAAACGAGCCCAAACTCGGCACACCTAGTTCTACTCGTCCAGGAATTCCAGCAGTAGTCACCGAAGTACCCCATCAGGTCTCTCCATCAAGCCTGGACGTTAGGTCTCATAATAATTAACAAAACGAGCCCAAACTCGGCACACCTAGTTCTACTCGTCCAGGAATTCCAGCAGTAGTCACCAAGTACACCATCAGGTCACTCTATCAAGTCCGGAGTAAGCTCTCATCATGACTAACAAAACAGGCCCAAACTCAGCACACCTAGTTCTACTCGTCCAGGAATTCCAGCAGTAGTCACCGAAGTACACCATCAAGTCTCTCCATCAAGCCTGGACGTTAGGTCTCATAATAACTAACAAAACGAGCCCAAACTCGGCACACCTAGTTCTACTCGTCCAGGAATTCCAGCAGTAGTCACCAAAGTACACCATCAGGTCTCTCCATCAAGCCCGGAGCTTAGGTCTAATCATAACTAACAAAACGAGCCCAAACTCGGCACACCTAGTTCTACTCGTCCAGGAATTCCAGCAGTAGTCACCGAAGTACACCATCAGGTCACTCTATCAAGTCCGGAGGTAAGCTCTCATCATGACTAACAAAACGAGCCCAAACTCGGCACACCTAGTTCTACTCGTCCAGGAATTCCAGCAGTAGTCACCGAAGTACACCATCAGGTCACTCTATCAAGTCCGGAGGTAAGCTCTCATCATGACTAACAAAACAGCCCAAACTCGGCACACCTAATACTACTCGTCGAGGAGTTCCAGTAGCTGTTACCGAAGTATACCTTCCAGTCACTTCACCAAGTCCGAAGCTAAAGTCTTATCATAACTAACAAAATCAGCCCAAAGTCCACAGCCTAGCAGTCTCTGGAGCAGCTATTCGTATTTCGTATGTAATATATTTTTGTAGGTATAAGAAATGAGAAAAAAAATCAATCTTTCAAATTATCAAAATGTTTTACTTGATTACGATTCCCACACCCGCAGCTAACCGTGCGTACACTTGTGTGTGTGACCCGTGTCAATGTAATAGTTCGATTCTATACCTATCAATTTTGCAAACGCGTCCTTAAATTAAAAATGTTAAAAACCCCCGAAACAAAAAGAGCTGATGATCTTAAAACAGCTAAAGAGATTTTCTTGAAATATAGCTAGGAATACTCGATTAAGACAAAATCGGTTCATCTGTTCAGGAGCTATGATGCCACATGTGTGATACACAGATACACACTACAAACATAACACCCCTATGTGTTCGTCTGGGGTTAAAAAGGTACATGGAATATCGTATCATCGGTAAGAAACCTTACATTAATTTTGTTGCAATTCTATATAAATAAAATGATAGAGGTTTGCAGTTGTGCGCGCATCACGGAAAAACTACTGGATAGATTTCAATTAGGTTTTCTAAGTTTTATTTCTTACACTTGGTCCTTACCTAAAAAAAATTATTGGGATATCTTCATTTAATATAAAGTTATTAAAGTTTTAAGAAACAACTATTCTTATAAGCACTATTTGTTCAGTGATGTGTGTAAGCAACGCGGACAAAGTCGCGGGTATCAGCTAGTTATTAAATAAAGACATTTTCAAATTTTATTTTACTACCAAAGTCCGCAATGGCGGCCATTGTGTGGCCGGTTACATTACCATGGTTACTCTAGAGTTAGATTCAGATCCCTCAAAAAAATATTGTACATGGAAAATAAAATTATACTATTTGTCCAAAATTATACCACGTTTGACGTATCATGTTTTTTTCCCATGCGCCGGGGTTTTGGCGTCACGCTCAAGCGCCTATCGTATCTATACGTTATGTTTTTCGGCGTTTTTGTTTTGAATTTAAATAAAATTTTATTACGATATCATGTTCATAGGAAATTCAAAAGTATTACTATGACCATGATATCGTCTCTTTCAGAACAACCGGGATAGTAATCAAACTGATTAAAACTTAAATTTCATGGTACGTAAGCATTATTATATATGTTAGCATATATTTTAATTGCAATTTGAAGTGTCGATTTACCACGTTATCGGCGGTGAAGGAAAACCTGCATATCTGAGAAGTTTCCCAGTTGAGGTCATCCCGTGTTGGAATCAGCGCAGCAAACACTTTTTTGGCCAAAAAATCTCTGCAGCCTGTGCCCAGTAGTAACATGCATGTAAGCTGCTACTTTTTTACCTTTCATGGGGCAATATAATATGCAGTTTTTATTTCATTCATATTTTCGGGTATGTTACTTTTTTGATTTCACTCTACCGTACATTTTAAGTGTTGCAAAGATGAGTAGAACTCATTATCGTCAGCCTATCAAAAGTCCACTGAAATGAACATTGGCCTCCCCCATAAATTGTCAAGTAACTGGATATCTGTTATAGTTGCCACGCTTGGTAGGCGGGTTGGCAACCGCAGCTATTATTGTTGTCAGGAAGATGATGCTACCCATCTCCTGTTTGTTTTCCTATGTCGCCTCTTACAACGGGACGATATGAGGTGGCGGATTGTCTTTCACCGCCACAACAAGGAGAACATTTTTCTACTCCGTTCATGAGTGCTTCCTTTTTTTATCTCTATTGCTCGGTGTAGAAAACTCTATTTTAGTTATAGATTTTGTATCTCACTGCTCGGTGTAGAAAACTCTTGAACTTCAATCTTAGAGGGTTTGTTCAGATCTTTTGCTTGAAACTGGTTAATAAACTCACACCTCTTTGGATTTCCAATATATAAGTAAGTAACAAAATATGAGTAAGTGGTACTTTAATATCTTTTAAAGCTTTAGCAAATCTATCCCTCCCTATCGGATCACTTCGTTTTAAGGGTCTCAGTGAATCATTTATTAAATCGACAATATTACTTCCAAGAATTTTTTCATTATCAATTATGACTGTGCCTTCATTATCCCAATGTATTTTACTTTTACTTGTTCTAACTAAGTTTAATAATAACTGACCTTTTTTATTATAAGTTTTTGGTATTAAACTGAGTATTTGAGTTGGTGTGTAAAGTGGATTTGCATCATTTTCTTTACTTTTAATGGATCGATTCTCCTCCAACAAAGATTCAGCATCAACTGAAGTTTCTCGATCTCTATCTTTATTTTTAAAACAAATTTTAGACTCATTTGAATCTTCATTAGAAGTATCAGAATAAATTGGTAATTCGAGTGGTTGACGATCCTCTTCGGTAAAATGAAGGTATTGTGGATAGCAGAGGGAGCCGTGTCGAGATAACAGATTTTAAAGAGATATTGGGTGCATGTGTACTAAATAACTGACTTTACTTCGATAACTTATTACTGAACTAAGATACAGTCCTCTTATATTATTACTGAACTAAGAGGACTGTATAAAGAAAAGTAGGACAATTTACAACTTTATATTTAATTATTTACAATAGCGGCAATTAATGTATGTACAAAGGAATATCTTCTGGGAGTCTTTTGAGAGTCTTCTTTCTTGAGAGTCTTCCTTCTTGAGTGCCGCTGTCGAATCGAATGAATGCGGAGCCCAAAAGCCCCTTATTATATTTCCGCGGCGATTGTTTTAAGGTGATCGTGTTCTCACGCGGTGTGCTGTGCACTCATTGGTTGTCGACCTCACGTGATGTCCGGGCGGTGTGCGCGGGGCGTAACGGGGTATGAGGGGGCGACGGGGTGGCGGCTCTCCTCGCCGTCCGTAACAGAAGGTATCTTTGTAGTGTTTGTAAATATAATATCCACTTCTTTCGGTCGTCCGTCTTACTATTCATAATATTTTGCATTTCAATATCTAATCGAGACAAATTATTATTAACCTTATTATCTTGTTTTAATTTTTCAATCAATCCAGGTTCGATAAGTATCATTTTCTTTGCATTTTCCATGTTAACTGGCTAGTCCACTTACTAATCCACTCAATATTGCACCTAATATTATTGGTAAGAAAGCCGCTCCTTTTTGTATAATTATATTTTTTCTTAGTTTATGTTTACACTTACGCACCAGTTTACGGAATATATTTTTGTGTTTATTCAATTTTTGTTTATCTTGATCTTTAAGAGGTACCTTTCCTTGTAAAACGTTATGAATACTTTCACAAATACAATTTATTTCTTCTTCATCACACGTTTTAACTAATGCTCTTTGATATATTGGTTTAAGCGTATGCAAAGCGTTTAGCAAATTTTTATGCGTAGTGAGTCGACGATGCATCATTTAGAAATGAATTGTTTGATTCTTGGTGTGTTTAAACTCTTTTGCGGGAACGTAGACTGTACAGAAACCATTAAATGGGAAGACATTTGTCTTCTACGACAAAAATCATTGGTATTGTTTTAAATCTACCATTGAATATCCATGCGCCTCTAGAGTTGCATCCCTGTAGGCATCTTCAATGAATTTTGGGTTATCTGGTGACACTTGTCGTGCTAAATATCTAATTTGAGTTTTATCTCGAGGGTTTTTAAAATATATTATATAACTTGAGTCTCTTTGACCTTTACCCTGATGAAATAAATTTTGTGTTAAATAAAATACACTAAGATTCGTGTGATGTCTACCTTTTGTAAATATATCTACAATTCTTCCATCAGACTCTCTCATTAGCTCATCAATAATAACAAGATGTGGGTTTTCACCATCAAACATTTTAAGATTTGGAATTCCTTGATGATAGTTAACATTTGGTAAATTATATAAAGGTTGCATTTCATCAAAGCACCATGTGATCTGATTAAAATCACAATTACATATTTCTTTAACTGATTTTATGAAATTCGTTACAAAATTTGATTTCCCACATCCACTTGGTCCTGCCACAATAGCAGTAAACGGATGGATAAAGTGAAACATTACACACGTCTAAAGTTCTAAGGGATGAAATAAAAAATGAAAGTGTTAGTGTAAACAATTAATATATATTGCAAAAATTATACAAAACAGAATGATCTGTATACTATTTCTAACACAATTAGTACATCAGAATTTTACAATCACCTCAACCTCAAATGTATATGTAGGAGAATGGTCGTCCATGCTGAATAAGTAGTCTCAGGAATTACAGAATAATATTAATTCTATTTAATTATAAATTGCAGTAGTGCACTTTTACAATTAATGATAATAATTAACTCTAGATTAATTATCCGTGAGCGTCTAGGATAAGCTAGCCTGGTACAACTTGTGCACCGAGTCACGCCAGAGCCGAGACTGCCCACTCCGTTTTTTTTTGCGCCCAATGCAAATGCACCCTCCGGAAGCGGGGGAGGGAGGTGGTGAATGCTCTTAGCATACCACGCAGCCGGCTGCGTGGTTATGTGGGACTCACTGCGACTACCTAACCTAAGTGCCTACCCACTAAACACCACCTTGGGAGCGGTATTAGCCATAGTGGCCTTTCTACCGAGTTTTGATGCGACCCCCTTAAGGGAAAGGGGGCGCAAGGGGAAAGGGGGCGCAGGCGGGTTTAGGGACTGGGTGTAATTGTACTTGTTGAGCACCCGAAGGTCCCTTAGATGCTTTGCATATTACGCAGGAATCTATATATTTTTTAACAAATTTTGCCATATTCGGGAACCAGTAGAGATCATACAATTTATCGAGAGTCTTTTCATAGCCAAGATATTTTATTTCATTGTGAACATGGCCAATTAGGGTCCATGTTAAAGATCTAGGAATAATGGGTAAACATCTTGAAATTTAACCCCGTTCAATTTTTCGAAAGAGAATGCCCTGTCTAATATCGTACGTGTGTGATATTTCAGTCGGATAATCATTGGATCTTAATTTTGAAATAATAACTGTTGTTCTATTTCTGATGAGACGGACTCATCATTGCACCTTTTAACTGAAAATCCCCGCAAGATACGAAAAAGTTGATGCTTATCGTTTACGACAATGGAAATCAACTCACGACGAATTTTGTTGTCGCATTGGGATAAAACCGAGACCACGAAACCTGTGATGACGTGTTCGGGTAAGTTGGCATCGGGAATTCTTTCAATTAGCTGCCATAAACGCAAGCCTGCCTCAGCGGGACTATCTTTATTACAAAGGCGAAACTTAATTATTTGATCGAAATGATCTTGCATCATCATGGGCGTACAAAAATTTGAGATAAGCATGTCCTTAATGGTGGGCCAAGAAATTTTGTCAGGTTGTATTTTTGTAAGGCAGGTATCAGCATGCCCCTTAAGGGAATGAGTTAGTGCAATGATTAGGTCAATACCTTCTAATTTTCTTTTTTCTATGATCATTTAGCTTAACGCGCACCAATTTCTGATATCAGACTCTGGGACATCGGGATCGAAAGATACTAACACTGTCGGTATGGTAGATGAAGAGTTTTGTTGCGAATTTATGCTATCAGCCATTTTTTTGAACATAGTTTCCATTCCAGAGAAGAATGACATTGGTGGTTGTGCCAAGTCATTATGAGTAAACTAAATATAATATACTGAATAAGTAGTCTCAGGAATTACAGAATAATATTTATTCTATTTAATTATAAATTGCAGTAGTGCACTTTTACAATTAATGATAATAATTAATTTTAATTAATTTTAGATTAATTATCCGTGAGCGTCTAGGATAAGCTAGCCTGGTACAACTTGTGCACCGAGTCACGCCAGAGCCGAGACTGCCCGCTCCGTTTTTTTTTTAAGTGCCTACCCGCTAAACACCACCTTGGGAACGGTTTTAGCCATAGTGGCATTTCTACCGAGATTTGATGCGATCCCCTTAAGGGATAAGGGGGCGCAGGCCCGCTCCGTCGCTGCGCGGTCGTTTTATACCCGTTTCAAAACAAATCGAGTAGTGGGGCGGTGGGGGAAATCGAGTGGCGCGCCGAGTGGCGTGATCGGTGCACGTGTTGTTTACAGTTTTCCTGTGCCGGCGTACGACGACGCCGCCGTTATGCCGTCATACACACACACACACACACACACACACAAATAGAAACAACAATACTCTTAAATTATTTACAATCAAACAATAATTAAATATGTAATAAACTCTACGTCACATTATAGTATTATCATAATTTTACAATCGATACAAATTTTATTTACACACAGGCATAAAAGTAAAACTATCAACACTTGGCGCAATTTATAATGACCCCAAGCTAATGTTTCAATATTATTATCTTAAATATGCCTCTTTGTGTCATTATATGATAAACCAATCTTATTCAATTTTTGTGTAAAAATTGTGTGCTTAATTGATTTAAATCTAAGCATACTATAATATTGCACTTTTTTATTAAATAGAGAAGACTTATAACTATTCATTGTCATCTTTTTAGTGATACATTTATACCCCTTTTGCCTTGGCTATAGTCTTATTCCCTAAGTTAAAAGCATACATTTTAGATCGTAAACCTACAAATTCTTTCATGATTTTACCATTATTTTCATCTTTGAAAAAACTTAATTTCTTTTTATTAAATTTTGGATATTCAAAAATATTATTTGTATCATAATCTGAGGTATCAAAGTATGAGGAAAGGTCAGGTTTTATATCAGTGTAAAAATCATCTGTAAATATATGATATATTAAACTATCCGTATCTGTATACAATAATTTGATTTTACTAAACTTTTTAATCATATAGTTATAGTGAAAATCATACATTAATGTTTTTGAAATATCTAAAATACAAAACCCTAAATAAATTGGTTTGTTATATTATATTAACTTAGGTTTTTCGCAACTGTACCGCAACTAGGTCTTCCGAAAATATTGAAAGACTATGAAATTGTGGTTTAGCGATTAGATCTTGAGCACCTAAAGCTTTACCCTGGTTCTCCCAGTGTGTAACTAATTTTACGTTAACCCTTTTTTCAATATTCTCCATAGTCTTACCGAAGACTGAATTATTCATTAATTTATAAAAATCTTTTTCAAAATCTGATTTTGCTAACGTTCTCAATTTTGTATTTAGATCTATGTACATTTTCAACCAGGGAGACTGTTTAAATTTTAAAACTCTATGAATTTTAGTTAATTTAACCCCCATTTCTATGCACTGCTTTAAATTTCTGTAATGAATTACATATTTATCTTTATTATTTAAATTTGGGACTAGTTTATTTTCATTAATATTGCCTACACAAATGTTTTCTGGGCATAATGGAAAGTCCGAATGTAAATCATGAAGTTCATCTGGATATTCCAAATCAACTTCTAAAATAAAACCGAAGTTCGATGTCTCAGACACATTAAAATCTGTATTCGGATTTACCCACTTAAATCCACCAGTAGGAAGATATTGAGACATAGCCCAACCATATTAATTGTTGGCATCACAATATGTGATATATGAATTTGGTTTCCCTGCATCATAATCCCCCATGTATTTGTATTAGCCCTGATATCTGATCTAATAAATGCAATTTTCTCATAATCTGTTAAAAGTTCCAATTCTATTTTTGTATATTTTAGCATTGCATCCCAACTTAAACCGGGAGCTGTGTAATAATGGGCAGGATCTAAATCATAAGTATTAATACATAGCTTTCTAAAGTTTTCAAATACATCGGATAAAAGTAAAACGTATGTTTTTATATACAAGTTTGAATAATCTAGCATATTACAACATCCAAAGTGTTCCCAAATCTTTAGCATGATTGTAATCATCATTTGAAATATGGGAATCTGTGAGCGAGCTGTAAAAAATTTTTTGTTCAGGGAGCGACGTTAGGTTTAAACTATCATAATTAGTCATAAATTCATATGGGTAAACCCCTTTCCGTTTTAAACGAATGAAAGCTTCATCATTAGGGTAATTTCTACGTAATTCTTGAAATTGATCATTATTGAGATTGTTGGCTAATTCTTCTAATTTATATGACAAAAACTTAAATGAATCTACGAATCTCAATATAACTTCATGGTTATTCATTTTTAATTTTTTTGAAAAAGGATATATATTTTTCTTTATTTTGAGGGATAACTTCGACTTCACCATCACAAAAGTTTAATGCATGAACAATAAAATGAGCATCATAGTGGCTAAGGTTGTGTAAAAATATTGGTATATGACGTGGTGTTCTGAACTTCGAGTTACATGATTCATGAGCAACACCTATAAAACTACCAGTGTACCAATCAAAATCATAAAAAAGTTCTGCTAACTCTGTTTCACAAATATGACAAACAGTTGCATTAAAAATTTTTTGGTTATTTATTATTTTGGTTTTTGTTTTCATTTGTTAGCAGAACTGGATATTTTCGAAGTCTATTTATTTCTTTTAAATTGTTAGATAAACTTTCCATAAACAATCATCATATGAACATTTTATATAATAACCAAAGCGTGTGAAAGGTTTGGATGGATCGTTAGAACATGATTCTATTGGTTTTAAAAATGCTTCAAAATCAGCATAAACTACGAATGGTATCTTTAACTTTTTTCCATAACTATCAAATTTAATTTTATCATTTGAAATAGGTTGACCAAACCAATTCTTTTTTAAAGTTTCACTGTTTGGTAATTCTGTACAAATGTGGGCACAATCGTATTGTTCATGATTATTTAACCTTTCCTGAGATGGAAAATGAAGTAGACATGCTTCACAAATGTACATGACGTGACCGTCTTTTGAAATTTGTTTACTAACTAACCGCGATAAATTTTTTATGTAACAATAATGATTTTTCGTATCCTTGGAAAAAAATAATAAATTGATATGTCTATCTTTAAGACACTTTGTTAAAAATAATGGACCTACTATAGAATTACATCGTTTTTCCTTATTATATTCTAACCCAAAAACATTAATACTAATATAATTTAATTTCTGTACTTTTGCTATGTCAGAAATTTTAACTGGAAAGGAAATACCATTAAATTTCATTTTATTTGCATGTTTAGCGTACGATGATACCCGATTCGCGTTTTTGTTTACGAGATATAACGCTGAGAGTAACGCCCATTTAAAACAAAAATAATCTTCGTTTTTTACATTTATAACAGCCTTTTTTAATTTTATGTCACGGGGAAGATCTATGTATGAAGTACTTTAAAGGGTTAAATTTATTAACATTCATATCTATAGATTTTATGTTTCTTAGACTCCATCCACTATCTTTTTTTTCAAATGCACTAATTTTACTAGTAATTGTATCATTTAAAGATGAAAAAAAATATTTAAGTCATCCACTTGACAAATAATATAGTTAAATTTTTGAAAATCGAACGTATCTTTAGTTTGTTGAACAAAATCAGCATGCAATATGAAATTTACTTTAAAAATTATGTGTTGATGAATACACTCTTGTATTAAAAATAAAATATCATCTTTAATAGAATTTAAAAATAGTTCAGGAGTTTCAAAATTTACCCGTGTCGAACGATCTACTCTACTTTTGATTTTATAAGTTAACATTCTATTTCCAAAAGCAGATTCAATAACACTAACGTTTGATAAAGAATTATGTGAATTAAAAGATTTTTGTGAACATTACTTTTAAAATGATTAGCTAAATACCTTTTCTTGATAAATATATGACACGTTAGACATCCCACTTGATCATCGTTACCGACACTGTTCCCTGCAGAGGTAAACGCTTCTTCTTCCGTTCTTGGTTTTTGATGATCTTGGATTCTTCGCTGCTCGTTCTGTTACGGTTTTCCAATGCTGGGGAAAACCCTTAATCATGGATAATAACTGATTACATAGATTTCCTCTAAATAGTCTTGTCATCATTTAAAGGCACCTCTGCTTCCCACTCCCGGCAACGAGTCAGTCTCTGCCCGACCGCTGAATCCCTAACACCTCTGTATCATCGCGTGTCTGCCAGTTTCGACTCCGGGCCAATTAAAATTTGTAACCAATTCTATTTCTAAATAATACTATTTCCGTTGTGTAATAAAAGTGTTTTTTTTAAAACCTAGTTTACGAGGTCCCGTATAACATTGGTGGAAGCTTAAGGGATTTAAAAGAAATAAGTAAATCCTCGGAACGCCTCAATTCAGTGAAAATTAAATAAAATAAATTCCATATCTACGTGTGATTGTGTCGGTAAAAAGTGCTAAATCCCGATCTCATCCCGTGTCGCTGTATCTACATTAAACACCGCTGTATCCTGCTGGCCTTATCAGACCCTCACGTGCCTTGTTGGGCATACTCCGAAGACCTATCACTCACCTTGGGTGATCTCGCCTGGCTACGAAATGGTTCGTGTTGCCGTCGTAGTTGCAGTGCTCCTGTAAGTACATTCATTCTACATCGAAGCTATTATTCGTGTTGTGAAAAAAGTGTCAGTGATTTAACTATAAAGTTCCATCGCAAAATTCCAATTTAATTTAAAGTATTAAGAGTTTTAAAGTATTAGACTTAGTAACATTTAATTAATCATTCATTGTTCCATTGTATTATTTCTTTATCGTTCACTTCCGAGAATAGTGCAACATTTCATTCTAATCGCAACTCCGTACCTCACGCGTTATCTTTGTTTTGACTAACTCGCTATGCCTAAGGACGAGCCTATTGCCATGTCTTAAGAAACAAAAGAAATCGACATGAACTTTCTAAGTAAATTCATTAATATATTTGATGGAAACCGCGAAAAACTTAATGCGTTTTTAAATAATTGCAGAAATGCAATAAGCCTTGCGTCACCGTCTCAACAAGACATAATATATTTTAAGCCAACTCGAAGGCCGTGCTGAAAGTGCGTGCTCCATTAAAGAGTTCGAGAACTGGCAACAGTTAGAGGAATCTCTCAAAAACCATTTTGGCGAGAAAAACATTACGCTGCACTCTCGGATCTCCAAGATTGTTGTCAAACTAATAGTGAAACGGTCAACCAGTTCGCACTACGCGTAAAGACATGCCTATCAAAACTATTAACCGAAACCCACGAAAAGAAAGGTGAACTGACTGGCCATGTCGCTGCAATGCAAGATTTAGCATTACATATTTATAAGTGGCTGAAATCCTCGATTGTCAACGGTAGTCAGATGCCGTGACCCTGAAACTTTAAAAGAAGCCATTGGCTTCATGTATCCTCTTCTAAGCGTAATCCTTCGGTGATTAATACCAGTTCACTAATCAAGGACGTTGGCCTCAACGTCAATCCCAACAAATTCGAAACCCTACACAGCGAGGCTACTCAAACAATACCAACAGTCAAAGGCCGTCTACTTCAGGTCCTCGAGTGTGCCGTTATTGTAAAAACGTTGGCCACACCATCGAGGATTGTAGGAAACGGGAATTCAATAATAAACGCTTTAGAGACCAAAATAATCAAAGTCTATCTCCAAGACGCTATCAAAATAATCAAGCTCAAATCCACGCGGTAAATATTAACGAAAGCAGTGACTACACGGAAGATCAGGGTAAATCAAACGATGATTTAAACGCATAAAGGACTCACGGTGGTGTCTCGTGAGACCCAAGCATCGAATTCCAAAACATTACCATATCAAAGGCACCAATACTACATCCACTGTATCCTCTGTATCCCCTAACGATAGGGACATGCGAATTAACCGCAATGCTACATCCACTGTATCCTCTGTATCCCCTAACGATAGGGACACGCGAATTAAACGAAATACTATATCCGCTGTATCCTCTGTATCCCCTTATGATAGGGACTCGCAAAATAAACGCAACACTATATCCACTGTATCCTCTGCATCCACTGTATCATCTGTATCGTCTGTATCCACTGTATCCTCTATATCCGCTGTATCCTCTACACCCACTGTATCCTCTGCATCCTCTGTTCCCGCTGTATCCTCTGTACTCATTAACAATAAGGACTCGCAACCTAGTCGCACCGCTGTATCCTCTGTATCCACCGGCCTCACCAAACGTAAAATCAATCATTCCATATATGCTAAGCCTACCTTAGACTCAACTGTTCCTCGTCCCATTCCTGCAACCAGA
Organism: Parnassius orleans; assembly: GCA_029286625.1. NCBI lineage: Eukaryota > Metazoa > Arthropoda > Insecta > Lepidoptera > Papilionidae > Parnassius > Parnassius orleans. The sequence continues at coordinate 1,826,595 of JAGSMP010000194.1, forward strand.
ATTTATGAAATTAATATTGGTCCATTCAAGAAACGCTTACCCCATATCCTTGTGTATTCCTCAGTGTCGGACACTACCTTATCCCTCCTTGTAGACTCTGGCGCAACTGTTAGCCTACTAAAACGATCTTCTATACAAAAACCAGTTGACATCGCAACAGAAGTAATATTTCTGAAAGGTATTGACCCCATTGATCAAGCTTCACCTACAATGGGCCATTTTCCACTCAAGATAAAAATAAATGATAAAAATAGTATCACACATGGATTCCATATAATACCCCAAATAAACTTACTTTATGATGGTATAGTTGGCACTGATATGCTAATCGCTTTTGGCTGCACAATCGACTACACTCATGAAACTTTGAAAATAGGTGGAAATGAATTAAAATTACATTTCAATGAACCTACTTATGTTATTCCTCCCAGATCCGAAACCGTCATAGAATGCTCTGTCTCCAACCCTGAAGTAAAAGAAGGACTCGTGTTAGACCAATATTATCATGAAGATTTACTAATCGCTAATTGCTTAGTCGCAGTCAAAGAAAACAAAAGAATTAACTTATCAGTAATCAATACCTCCGAAACTCCTATAACCCTACAGTCAAATCTAGATATTTCACTAATTCCCTTAAGTTCTTTAACCAAACCTTTTGATCCAGTAAACACTCACACAATTTGTCATTTCAAAAACACAAACTCTTACCTCCGAACACAAGAACTATTAAACCTCCTTAGAGTCTCCCACCTCAATCCTGAAGAGGCAAACGCTCTTCACGATGTTTTCTCTGAATACTCGGATATATTCTTTATTCCTGGCGATAAACTTTCCCACACATAAAATAAAAACTAGCGATCAAAATCCCATAAATGTAAAATCTTATCGGTTCCCAGAGGTACATAAACAAGAAGTTAAAAAACAAATTGATCAAATGCTCGACCAGGGAATCATAAAACATTCAGTCTCCATGGTCTTCACCAATTTGGATTGTCCACAAAAAAAATTGACGCATCTGGACAACAAAAATGGCGTATAGTTATCGACTATCGGAAACTAAACGACATCACTGTTGGTGACAGCTACCCTATACCGCAAATATCCGAAATTTTAGATCAGCTGGGACAGAGCAAATACTTCTCAACCCTTGATCTTGCGTCAGGATTTCACCAGATTTTGATCAATGAGGAAGACGCTCCTAAAACGACCTTTAGTGTACCATAAGGACACTACCAGTTTACAAGGATGCCATTTGGTTTAAAAAACGCACCTGCTACTTTCCAACGATTAATGAATACCGCTCTCACTGGCCTCCAAGGCATACGATGTTTTGTTTACCTTGACGACATCGTCATATATTCTCATCATTTGAATTCTCACATTGATAACCTTTCGTCAGTATTCCAAAGGTTTGAAATTACAATTTAAAACTCCAACCTGACAAGTGCGAGTTTCTCCGACGTGAAGTCGCATATCTTGGCCATCAAATAACCAAAGATGGTGTAAAACCTAACCCTGAGAAAGTAAAAGCGGTAACTCAATTTTCTACTCCCAAATCCCCGAAGGACATTAAGTCCTTCCTCGGTCTTGTATCCTATTATCGCCGTTTCATTGCCAACTTCTCAAAAATTGCTAAACCTTTAACTCAACTTCTAAAAAAGGATGTCCCATTTCTATGGGAAAACCAACAACAAGTCGCCTTCGACGAACTCAAGCACAAACTTACCTCTGCTCCCATCCTCATTTATCCAGATTTTTCCATCCCTTTCGTCCTAACATGTGACGCCTCTAATTATACTATCGGTGCTGTACTCAGTCAAGGTCCAATTGGCAAGGATAGGCCAATAGCCTTTGCTTCTCGGACCCTCAACAAAAGTGAATGTAACTACAATACCACTGAAAAAGAACTCCTTGCTATTTTGTTCTGTTGTAAAACCTTTCGCCCATACCTCTATGGACGAAAATTCAAGATCATTACTGACCATAGACCACTAAAGTGGTTGTTCAATTATAAAGATCCTAGTAGCAAGTTACAAAGATGGCGCCTAAAACTAATGGAATACGAGTATGAGATCGAGTACCAGAAAGGAAAACTTAATGCCGCTGCTGACGCCTTATCCCGATATCCTGTAAACCCAGTTCAACCATCAGACTCTGATCCTATTCCATCCAATTCTAATCAAAATGAAGATAATTCCACACCTCAATTCAGCCCTCTTACTCTTGACGATCTTGATATCCAATTACCCCCTGATTCCTTAGACCTTGACGATAAACTACCTTCTGTAGACCTCTTGGAAAACGATGATTCACTACCAGGTATCGACGATCCTCCCACACCGACCACACCTACCACAGATTTTCTTATGAGTAAAACAGTTATACAGTAAAGTATCTTTACAATAAAGTTCACAAAGAGTATTTAAATTGGGAGCTCCTAAGCAATTTATATCTATGATAGTATTATTTTCATCACAAAGATCTTGTACCCATTTTATTTTTCACATCCTTTTAAAAATCTTTTATCTTTCAAATATGTCTTGATAATTCTGTGAAACTCTTTATAATCAACAAAGCCCTTGGCCCTCACTCCCAAAGAATACAATCAACTCCGTCGATACCTCTATACTTTTTAATCCAGCAAATTTGTTTTTTCTCTTCAAGAGATAGTGAAGGAACAGGTAAGGAGGTTTAATTAGGAATATTTTGGTATACTCTAGAGTGGCTATAGCAAATTCTTTACTATAAATTAAATTTTGCTATTTTTGAATCCTTGAAGATCTACGATTATTGTATTACTATTCACGATATTTTCTTAACGATATTACTTAGATTAATGACGATGTCATCCACTCTCTTCTTGAGGAGAGTAGCGAGTAGTAATACTGTTTATAGGTATTTTCATCGAAGATTAATGATTTCTGCAACAACACGGTTATCATGTTAATATCAATTTTTTACACTTAATCACACACACACACACACACACACACGCGCGCGCGCGTAAGAAAACAACAGAAAGAAAAGTAAGTGTGTCAATAGACGTAGTATTGGTAGATCCACTGCGGTCAAACGACCATACACTGACTCCATGACTGCAACTGCTCGGTCTTATATAGCACCAGTAAGTTATATCTAATATAAAGCATTTCCGCAGTGAAACTGATAGTAACTATGAGTCAACAAGCTTATCTCGCCTTCTTTCGTGTTGGGACTTGCGCTACACCGATGACAAAAATGATGAAATCGTCACAAAAGAATGCGATTTAATATTTACAAATCACTATAATTTATCATTCCTATGTTAACCATTGAATAGATTGGTTCTGTAATAATCTACTAATAGCAGTAATATCATGGATACACTAGATGTACAACAACATCTGAAAAAGATTCATCCCAGTCTAGAAAATAATATTTATGCTGCTAATCACGGAATATAAAAACAAGAGGAAGCCCAAAGTGGGCGGGGTAGGCAGTCAGACTGCGATGTAATTATTGCGCAAATGCAAAACACGAACAAATGCTGTGTGAAGACAAAAGCAAATCATAATAATTGGCTCGACAAAAAAAAATCAATAAATGATACCTAAATCGCAATTTAAACGTGTGCTTTGCAGAGATTTTAATGTTATCGTGTAAAAATTATATCAAATGAAAAGGCTTATTTATTTTAGGTTACATTAAGAACACGTTTTAAAAAAATAGTTTATATTTTTTTTCTTATAAAAAAAAAACAATCAAAAAGTTCAAGCACTCGGACCCGCGCCGGACAGTAATCGCCGACACATTGTCTTTGGACGAATAATTCGTTCTAAAAGTCTCTGCTTTAGCACTTTTCACTCGACAATTTCGGGGAGTGAGCTAATGTCTTCATATCTATTACCTACACACCGTACTACAAGACTATATTCATTTAGATTTATCGTGACATGAGAAAAAGGTGTAATTATTCAAGATGAAAAACCGAGTGCCATCTAATTGTTTTGGAAAGATTTCCACCTTGTTTCATTTTATTGATATACATTATTTTTTGAACAGAAGCCTATAACGTGCATTAATTTTGTTACAATTGTTTTAGTATTTATTTATTCTTAAAAGGCATAATATATGCCATTGGTTAATTTATCGCTTCCTTAAACATTCCTATTACATATATAATATAGGGTATACTAAAATTACTCGATAAATTAAATTTAAATAGTATGAGTGCTATATACCTACGTAGGAATTTAATTATTAAAGTGTATCATTAAATTTTCGATTTTTGTATAACGTATCGCTTTGCATTTCCTTCTACCTCAATAATAAGAATTAAGTTTACTAAAACTTGCTCAGTTTCCCCTATTCAAAGCATATATAAAAAGACCCAACCATATTACCAATTTAATCCGATATCATGGAATGTATTTTTCTTAATGTGTATTATAATGGCAACAGTCGTTAATTTTGCCGGTGTCAAAGTAATAAATAATGCCACAGATCAAAGACTGAAATTTCTTAAATATCTTTGGAACCTTAATATTAGCATTTCATTTAACTGTATTATTTTTAAATACCGCAACGATAGTCATTAAAAATAAAATATTTCAGGGATTGGTGTAAGATGTCTATTATTAAACAGTACAAATTGCACTACATAGTATCAATTTAAACTTATATATATGCCGTTTTGGGCAATATTGGAGTGTAAAAACGAAAGTAAAAACAGAGTATTTTGAATGGAGGTGTTTCGTACCAAAGGCACGTGTATTTTTTTTTAGTTTTTTAGATAGAAACCTGACTAAACATGGACAAAATATCAATTTGCCTTAATTACAGGTAATATTCAACCTTATTTCGTTATACTAAGGTTTATCTGTAAATACATTTTGAATAAAAATAGCTGCGATAGTGTTGCGACTACGCCGATATTAAAGTTTTCGATAAAATTTTATCACAGTCCTGTTCATTCAATAACATATTAATGAAAATTTGCAAATAATGGATCTCTATGAAAATATACGATATTATAGGGTGATACCCTATGAATGAACTTTTGTTAGGGTTGCTAAGCCAGAGAAGTAAGTAAGTAGTTTAGTAATACTTACGACTTTTGTAAAGAAGCTGAAATAAAAGTCATCTTAATATCATGATCTACATTAGTATCTGAATTAAATAATTTAGCTAACAATCAATAAATTTCCATTAAAGACAATTAATTATATGCCGGCTATATGAATTACGGGGATATACGTAATAAATTAAGACAATTTCTCATTTTATCATATTTTGTTTCAATTCTGTTTCTTGAGTCAATACATTTCATATACATGATAATAATCATATACTGAATATCGATATAAGCCAGATCACTTTCAGGGAGAGTAACTACATCACTAACATCATTCACGTAGCAGTATAGGTTAAGTAGGCCAATGTCAACGTTACATCTATTATCATTGTGTCTATAATAGCGTGAATTTATTATTGCGACATTTAACGTTAAGAAGCTAAATTTGCTCATTAATTCTAGAAACTTCGTTGGTGAAAAGTAATATGATCTCTATTGTTAAGAACATATGGTTCGTACTCAAGTGAATGGTGAGTAACATAATGCCTTTCTCTTTTATTATATTATATATTCCGTGCTGCTAATAAACTGACCATGTATACTCACGTACCATCGTATATAATATACATCGATATAGCTTTATACATCGATACGAATGGCATCTGAGGTTCTGGCTCAGTGAGCCAGAACTGGTACAAACTAACTACTGGCAGGCTACGCAAATATTTGAACACTGTCGACTAATCGACTTTGAACGCTTTGATGTGCGCTAAAAACTGATACCTACCGCTTGGCAAAGTGCATTTCTGTGCAATCATTTGAACATTGATTCAAAGTCCCGTGCCACACATAGCTTCAAACAAGTGTTCAAATGTTTAAAGCTGTATCTGGCGCCGGTTTTACAACCATTGACTTATTACAACCATGTGACAACACTGTAGGAACACTGCGTGAGTTTGCCAGAGAATTAAAAGTCCTAACTTTTATTGAATATGTAATAATAGGCATAATCTAGCAGTGTTGTTAAGTAATTGTAATTATCAATAAAATGTTTTATTGAAACGCATTATCTATTTTTAATATTTTGGTTGTTACCGAGCTTTCTAAGATTTTCTACTGTATCGTGAAAGTCATTTACTGTTTACATACATAAATTGAATACCGACAAGCATCCAAATTAAAAAAAAAAAATCTAACCGATAGTAGCCTAACAGTAGGGTGCGTACCGTGAACTCAAAAAGTCGTGGGTTCAAATCTATCACTCGAATCATATATAATATACTATATATGTAGAGTTGCCATACGTCCCATATATACGGTACTGTCACCGTATTTGTCCCGTTTTTCGACAATATCGACAAAATACTCTAATGGCCCGAGCTGAGCGGTGCGGGTGGTCGGCGGGAGTTGTGGAGGTGCGCGCTTGTGAGAGGCGGTACAGGCCGATGGGCGCACAAGCACGTCTCGCTCCTCAAATGTTTGTCTTGCTAATCTGAACAATTCCTGCCCACAACGCAAATGTAGAAAGAATATTTTCGTTGATGAAAGCTCAATGGACGGAGGAAAGAAACAGGTTGTCGGTAGAGAACATTAAATCCATATTGATTTGTCATTAAAATATGCGGCCAGTTCTATGATTATGTTAAAAAAGAAAACGAGATCATTCCTAAACTAAAATCAACTTCAAAATATAATTGTGCAAAAAAATAATCTAATGTTAATTTAAATTGAAAATTGTTACCACGTTTTTTTATTATATTTATATTATATTTTTGATGCCCACTACGATTGAGATCAGAGGGTAGCTAAAAAACTTTGTTTTGATACTAACACGTTTCATCATAATTATAGAGTATCTATTATTTTAAAGTTACCCTAGTGTTACTATCTAACGTTACACACTAGGATTTTCCTGTATGTGGAAGCAGTTTACTAACGCGGATCAATTATTGTAGGCCAAACAAGTATTTGTGCCTTGTGATTCGAACCCATGGCCCTTAGCACCGCAACTCATTGTTAAGCTACTGCGCCACAGAGCCTTCAAAGTTTAATTTTTCAAATTTTTGTTTATATCTATTATTGTACTTATATTTTAATATTGATGTACCTATATGTAATCGTATCGTACTCTTCATCATTATCATCATTACAGCCCTTCACAAGTCCACTGCTGAACATAGGCCTCCCCCAAGGTACGCCACAAAGCACGGTCCCAAGCCACCTACATCTATTAACTTCCTGCGTGTCTTATCAGGTAGTCACTCCATCTAGTGGGGGGACGCTCTACACTTCGCCTGCCGGTACGACGCTGCCACTCGAGAACCTTTCTTCCCCGTCAGTTGTCGGATCTTCGGGCTATATAGCCGGCCCATTGCGACTTCAGCTTACTAATCTGTTGGGCTATGTCGGTTACTCTGGTTCTACCTCGGATATGCTCGTTTTTAGGTCTATCACGCAGAGAAACCCCGAGCATAGCCCTCTCCATAGCTCGCTGAGCGACTTTGAGCTTCCTCATACGGCCAGCAGTGAAGGACCACGTCTCAGATCCATAAGTCATCACTTACCAGTGGCAACACGCATTGGTTGTACAATCCAGTTTTGAGGTTTTGAGGTATGCCTGACGAGAAGATGTGTCGTAATCTCCCGAACGCTGCCCAGCCGAGTTGAATCCATCGATTGACCTCTCGGTCAAAGTTGGACTTACCTAGTTGGACTATTTGTCCCAGGTAAATATACTCGTCAAAAACTTCGAGCTTAGTGCTTCCAACAACTACCGGCATAGGTGTGACATGGACGTTACACATGAATTTTGTTTTGTCCATGTTCATCTTAAGACCTATCCGTTGGGAGACACTATTTAGGTCATTGAGCATAGTGCTTAGGTCCTCTAGCAAGTCTGCCATAAGGACTATATCGTCGGCATATCGAAGGTGATGTACTCGCCATTGACGTTAATACCGTATCCTTTCCAGTCCAGTAGCTTGAAAACGTCTTCTAATGCAGCGGTGAAGAGTTTGGGGATATTACGTCACCCTGTCTTACGCCTCTCTGCAGTTGGATAGATTTCGTACTCTGGTTCTGTATTCGGATAGCCATCGTAGCCCTACTGTACAAACACTTTAGCACTTCGATAGACCGACAAACAATTTGGCACTGCTGAAGGGACTGCAGCACCGCCCATATTTCGAAGAAATCGAAGGCTTTCTCATAGTCCACATACGCAAGACAAAATAGCAGATTGTACCCTTCGGTCTTCTGTACAATTTAACGAAGGGTATTTATGTGGTCTATGGTGCTAAAAGCGTTTTCGGAAACCGGCTTGTTCGGGAGACTGGAAGTCGTCGAGTCTGCGTGCGAGACGATTCGTAATGACTCTCGAAAACAGCACGTAGACGCGGCTCAAAAGGGAAATTGGTCTGTAGTTCTTCAAGAGAGCGGTGACGCCTTTCTTGAAGAACAAGACTACCGCACTTCTGCTCCACGCCTCCGGATTATTGCCACCATGGAGGACGGAATTAAAGAGCTTCTGAAGGACTTTAAGTACCGATTTTCCACCCACTTCAACAGCTCCGCTGTAATACCAATGTTTTTGCCAAGTGTTGAGCCAACTTATTAGTTGGTGAATCGATCTGGCTCACTATGGGACGTAGTGGTGCGTTTGGTTTGTGTATTTTCGGTAACCCATACAACCTCGCTAGTTTGGCACATGATGGTATTGTCGAATTCACGACAAGATTTAATTTTTCGGAGTATTTCTTTATTAAATCGGTAGTTGTTTTAAGTGTATTAGTTGTAGGGTCTATTTTGATCTTTTGTATGTACTTACGTCCGAGAAAAGTTGTTGTATTTTGAAATTATACTCTGACGTGTCCATTATTACCGTAGCATTTCCTTTATCCGCGCGGAGACTCGGTTGCGTAAGTTGTACAACGCTTTAAACTCGTCTTTAGGGAGATTTAATTTCGGCGCTGAACTTCGACGTAACAAGGACGAAATGCCTTGACGTATGGCCTCTAAATTCTCCTTGCCGATATTATTCTTAAACAGACAATCCTCAACACTACAGATAATTTCTTCGTACAGGATTCTTCGCGGTGTTATTACAAAATTCAAGCCTTCGACAATACTTTTATTGTAGGTTCGTCCAGTTTGTTTTGACCCGTGCGTTGTTTATTGTTTGTTTGTTTGTTTGCGTCTGTGGTCAACGGTTGCGTTTGGTTTCTACGTTGACATTGATGTTTGGCATTTGATTTGATTGTTAATTTTTGTATATTTGTTAATTTTGCATTCATTATATTTCGATGTTTCGCGTTTGTTTAAAGTTTCAATGCAATTACTAAAATCAAATGTCGTTAAAACTGTCTTTAACTCACTGGATTAATTGTCTATGGTATTATTTATGAATTGTAGATCGAACCGTTTTTGCTGAATCACCGTTCGTAACAACTTTTTACTTGCCTGATTTAAGATCTTAGCGCTTCCTCGAATGTCCTTTTTTGTATATATTTTGACACACGTAGGAATGAGATTATGGTCTCTGCATCTCTTCAAAATTTAAAGACGTTATATATCTTGCGCTTGGTCTTGAGATCTTCTAATCGGCAATTTGTTGGCTCACATAATGATTTCTTATATTTACGCGAAAACTACATTAAATGAAACTAATTTTACGGATTCTATCGCGTTTAATTTAACTTTAAATTCCCGACGTTTCAGGTGCTTTACAGCACCCATGGTTACAGGAGGGACTGAGGTGTTTGACGTCTCGATGTCATAGTTAGCCCGGCAACCTTCAGTTTTTCAATATTGAAAAACTGAAGGTTTTTTGGTCCGATCTACGCCGAATGAGCATCTTAAATCTTACAGCATCTTGAAGTCTTGCAGTGGTATACTTGGGTTTGGATTTAATTTTATTAATTATAGGATCCCAAGCAGATGGCAGCACCGATCCATCTTTTCTAATGAAATTAGGATATTTTAATTTCAATCATCCTTGGTAGGAATCGGTGTTCTTTTGTGAGGATTTGTGGTTCATTAAATCTAATGTAATGGCGGGGACGATCTTGAACATGTTCACAAACTGCAGACTTCCCGGAAACGTCGGTGCTTTAAGTCAGCTATATGTTCTTTTACCGGGTTTTATAGATCTTTTGTTTGTCCTATAAGAGAGACCACATTCACAATCCAGCTTTATACTCCTGCATCTTGTAGAGGATATGACACTTGACGGATGGTAAAATTGACTAATCTTCTTCTGCGGCTTGAAGTATGTTTTAATGGAAGCTCGCTCAAGATGTAGCAAAACTTGTCTGTGACTCCTCTGACATAGGGTAGTACAGCAGGCACACTCGACTGTGACCGGCTTCATTCGGTCACTGTTACGTAGGCGGGACCAAGCTTGTTGTCGTGCAATACTTGCTTGACATGCTGAAGCACGGCCAGATGTTTTCTGTCACAGATCCTCGTGCTCTCTGAAACAAAGATTTTCCCACAGTAGCTATCTGTGATGGATGATGGTACGATTCACCATTTAAATATCGGTTGGTATGGGTCTTTTCCTACACACAGTGTGACCAATAGTGTTATTAGGATTTCGGATGACTAAAATATCTAGGAAAGCTAAAGAAAAGTAATTGAAATTTCGTTTTATTATATTGCACTTACATCCAATCTTTGTTGAGTTGTAGTAGTTCAGAATCATCTATGATCATTTCAACAGAGGTTTCTAATCCATCACGGTTCAGTACAAAGTTGTAATATGCAACAAGCCTTGACAATGCCTACTGCAAAATCATATGGGACGTTAATGGGCCGGTTAAATATTCGCCACTTATTGGCCAGTGTACCGAAAGCACACTCGATATATTATCTTCTCGCCCTACTCAAACGATAGTTGAATACTGTTTGTTTAACAGACAAATGATTGTCCGAATAAGGGCGCATGACGTTATTCGAAATGGAAATCGTTTCGTCTCCGACAAAACAAATGGAACCGGTTCTTGAAAGCCTGGTAACGGCGTCGATTGGTATAGGCAAATCACCTCTCATCAGTAAGTCGTACAGTTTCGTGTTGTGGAAAATTGTGAGTCGCTTTCTTTTCCATTTGCTCCTATGTCTACATAGATGAATCTGTATTTCGACTCAACAATAGCCATCAAAACTATTGAATTGTAACCTTGTAATTAAAAAGGTGATCAACTGTTTGGGGACTACGAATACTATAATAAAAATATATAATATGTTTACCATCAACGACTCCCATACAGTTAGGAAATTCGCTTTCTTGTCAATGTCTGCAGCAATTTCTTCAAGCAGCTGTTGCGTTATTTTAGTATGTTTTCATTTAAGCAATGGTTCCATATTGCGCTACAAACTAATCGTATTATATTAGCGACTGTACTTATTCCTCTATGATAATTTAAATGTATATCTCAGATTTAATTTGGTTGCTAGGAACCTGAAACATAAATAGAAAAAATTAAGGATTAATTTATTTAACAAACTTGCAAAGTCAAAACTAACCTAAAACGACATAAACAAACAAACATGCATTCATTCATCAAGGAACCGTACATACATCCAAACATCCCTTACTATTTGTGCATTATTTTTTATTATTTTGCAGGTAGTAATGAAGTAATAAAAAGAAGGAGGGGATTAAGGATACGTTCAATAAGTATGAAAAGGAACTCAAAGATGCAAATAGATCCGGGGCTGGAGCAAAACTATTAAAGAATACCACCTGTACAAACAGTTACAGTTTCAAAAAAATTACAAAATGAGACCACTGCCAGTATAAATAAAACAGAAAGTGAGCAAGAGAAAAGATGGTTAATAATTTTGAAGACGATGTTGTTAAGATTTTAAAGGAACCGGAGAACAGACACATCTTTTTATGCATTCTACCGTCACTTGAAAGATTAGCTGACAATAAAACACTAATCTGTCAAAGCCGTGTTCTTCAAATTTTAACAGAATTGCATCAACCTCATGGCTACTACTATCCGAATAGCAACTACCAGGGTGACTATCAAACTCAACATTTTGCTACATCTCAACAAACGCCACGGATACGTCCGCATTCATCAAACATACCAGATCAAATTGATTCACCTAGTATTTATTTTTCTAACTCGAGCATTATATGCTCGAGTCACGCTTTCAACGGAAGAAGACTTTCATTTTTCATAAATTTTATCGATTGTAATCTTTGGAAGACTCTCTTTTTAGTAAAGACTAATGTAAACAAATAATAATTAAGTATTGTTTTACTTTACCTGATAGTTAGGCCAAGCATTTCCAGAGGAATAACGGGAATTATCATCTTATACGATCGTTTCTGAAGAATATAATAGAAGATATAAAGATAATAAACTTAAAAGTTCTTCGAATGAATATATGCTCATTCTAAAATAATCAAAAAAAATTTGGTCGGTTTTCAAAGCTTTATATTTTCGACGAAAATAGTTCCCATCGGCGTTCATAATAGTAATAAAAACTGGCCAAGTGCGTGTCACGCCACGCAAAATGTATAGGTAGGGTTCCGTAGTTTCCCGTCACAATACGTGGGCTTTGTCGATAATGAGCATAATAAGTGAGTTCGTGGTTTGACCGCTATAACGAATAAAAATGGTCCCAAATAGGAAGGTGGTAACTGAAGGACTTGTTTTCAAATCAGACTTATAGGGAGTGGTATTCAAAAAAGATTAAAAAATCTTTTCGATTTTGAAAATAATACAATTTACATCAAAACCATAAAGCAACACGGGCCGCCGACGTAAAAACATTCACATGCCAAGGTACAAAGATGATCATAGTTGACTATCTATCTATATATTCCCTGCAGTGCAACCCTAAGATATACATATTTGACGTAACGAACGTTCACGTAAACCACCACTGCCCTAAATTGTCCTGAGGTCACCCGCGTAAACCAAGAGTGTGACGAATGTATGAGTCTATATGATTTTATGAATTCTTTGAAAGATACCTACAATAACTATTAACTAAAAATAAGTGTAAGTAAGAAAGATCCTCCCTCTCTATCCCCAAATTAAAAAGTAAAGCTATAGTAGTAATGCATATAAGTCGTTTTCTTCATAAAATGTTTATTTTTAACAGTTTACAATAATATTACAAAGTTATAATGCAGCTAGTTTTAGGTCATTTTCTATGGAGTTGTAACGAAATTTTTACTAATCCAAGTGCATTTAATTAGTTTGGCGACTATTACTTGTTAACTTCTTAATTCTACTTAGCGGTGATAGTTTTCCTTTTAACTTCATTATAAATGCTACTATCTTATATGCTTTTCACATTTCCAAAAACAGCGGTTTAGTTGGTAGAGGGGGGGGGGACACATGACTCTAATGAAAAATACCACTTTAAAGCTAAATATTTCACAAACGGAGCCCTAAATCGAAAAGATGTTGTTCCACACCCCCAATGTTTTTGAAATACCTATCCAATGATACACCACACAATGGAATAGACGGGTAAAAAAAATCATCCTCCATTTACTTGTATGGGAAGTTTTTGGGACGAAGTTCTTTATCGGACGGGCTAGGCGCCAAAGAATGTAAAAAAAATCCGTCACGACCGCTTCTGACGAAGTGTAGACGGCCTTGGCGGCAATAAGGAAGCTAGATGGAATAATATCCATCTCCCTCGCACTTTTTCTTATCTAGGCATGAAAGAAATATAATTTTATTTTAAATGACGCTTCATTTCAATAGACGCTAGTAATTCATTTATTTGTATTTGTTAATCAATAATATAATACGTTTATCAATAATGATATACTATATAACGAGGATAGATGTAGATGTTTATAGGCCATAGGTGGACCATCAGGTGGACTTTGTGCTCGTTTGTCACCCTATTACTATATAAAAAAAATACTGGAACTTCGTTCCAACCGAGTGTTCACGGCACTCACGCATGTTTTTTTTTTAATAGAATAAGGATGACAAACGAGCACACAGTTCACCTGATGGTAAATGGATGCTGTAACCCATACACATCTACATTTATTCTCGATTAAGAATCAAAACGCAGGTGCATTGTCATCCCTGAGGACTAATATAGAATGCCTCGTTTCCAGTAAAATGGGTCTCCGGTACTCTACAGTCACCGTACGAAACACAGCAGCATAAAGCTGCTATTTTACGCTGGTATTCTGTGAGAGCGTGGTCCTTCCCCGGTTGAGCCGATCCATTCATGCTACAACCATAATATAGGTGCAGCGTGGCTCTACCATGTATAATGTGGAAGTACCCAAAATAAAATGTTTTTAAGATTTTATTTCACATTTTTCTAGGCGTGATTAATATCTATAACTATGCCAAATTATAGATTTGTAGCACCTACGGTACCTGAGTAAAACCGCGGACGGACGGACGGACGGACGGACAGGCGGACATGGCGAAACAATAAGGGTTCCTTGTTGTGTAACTACGGAACCTAATAAATGGATTAACACAAAATTACCTGTATCTTCTTAGCAATAACAGAAGTGCGCAATTCTTTTTACAATCCATGTTCTTTACGACCTAGTTCACAAAATACGTTCAGGACGACGGTTGTCGAAGGAATGGTCACCCGAATCGTGGGATACGCCTTGCCGCACGAAATCACATCGCAGCAATTCGTGTCGCAGTTTTCTGCTTTGCGAATTCGCATCGCGCCGATTCGCAGTTTTGTGTACAAGCCCTGGAACCTTCCCTATCGACAAGCTCATATTTTGTACGACTTAATACATTTCAGTAGCCTCTTAAGTTATAATTTTATAGGAGCATTATCAAGAACAGTTTATGATTTGGGAGTCTAATTATAAGAAGAAATACGATACAAAGTCATTAATAACATGAAATGTTTAATTTCAAATTCAAAACAATTGAGGTATTATGTCCATTTGTGAAACAACATAATCATAGATTATTATAATATCCACGGAATATAAAAACAAGAGGAAGCCCAAAGTGGGCGGGGCAGGCAAGTCAGAATTAGTGAAAGTAGAGCGTAATTGACTGTCAGTTGCAGGCTCAAATTCTTGCGAGCTGACGGATCGCTGCTTAAGTGATATATGCGAAAATATGCCGTTTTGGGCAATATTGGAGTGTAAAACGAAAATAAAGAGTATTTTGAATGGAGGTGTTTCATACCAAAGGCACGTGTAATTTTTAGTTTTTAGATAGAAACTTGACTAAACATGAACAAAATATCAATTTGCCTTTATTACAGGTAATATTCAACCTTATTTCGTTATACTAAGGTTTATCTGTAAATACATTTTGAATAAAAATAGCTGCGATAGTGTTGCGACTACGCCGATATTAAAGTTTTCGATAAAATTTTATCACAGTCCTGTTCATTCAATAACATATTAATGAAAATTTGCAAATACTGGATCTCTATGAAAATATACGATATTATAGGGTGATACCCTTTTTTTTTTTTTTTGCGGATGGAAAATCATCTAATGACGCCTTTCGCTGTGGGTGGAGCGGAAGGAGTGTCGAACTTTACTGACTAAAAACCATCCGTGTTCCTTCAGTGCCCTTACGTTCCGGAGCCGCGGTATCTCTTTCGAACAGCCCGCAGCCCCGGCAGGCGTCGGCCTTGCGGGCCCCTTCACGCTGCTGACAGCTCTTTGAGGCGCGCGTGGAACAAAACGCGCCGTCGACACGGCCTGTCGTCGTTAGACGGACGGACGGCGAGCTACCATTGCTCGCCGTCCACGGTCACGCCACGGTGGTCAGGGGCCACGACGTAGCCCCGACGCGGGGCGTCTCCGCGGCGGCCGGGAAGGAAAGCTGTTGCTCTTTCCTTCTCGCTCCGCCACCTCCTTCGCTAGCATCACTGCTTCGCAGAAGGTGGTGACGGCATCCCATTCCGTCTCGCTCCGGACCATGGCTTCGACCAGGGCCGGACGCGAGAGGTCGCCGCCGCCTATCGCCGCTACGGTACGGCGGTGCTCCGCCCAAGCAGGGCACACCTCCACGGTGTGCTCCACCGTCCTCCGGTCGATCCTCGCAGTGGGAGCACCGGGCGTTTCCTCCCGCCCGATTCGGTGCAGGAACCTCCCGAACACACCGTGTCCGGTGAGGACCTGCGTCAGGCGGAAGGTGAGGACACCGTGGCGTCTCAAGCCACTCCTCAAGGGGTCTTATCGCCGCTATAGTGGCGTGCCCAGCACGGGGTTGCGACAGTCGCTCTCCATGTCGCCAGGATCATGATAGGGTGATACCCTATGAATGAACTTTTGTTAGGGTTGCTAAGCCAGAGAGTAAGTAAGTAGTTTAGTAATACTTACGACTTTTGTAAAAGCTGAAATAAAACTGATCTTAATATCATGATCTACATTAGTATCTGAATTAAATGATTTAGCTAACAATCAATAAATTTCCATTAAAGACAATTAATTATATGCCGGCTATATAGAATTACGGGATATACGTAATACATCAAGACAATTTCAATAAATTTTGAATTATACTCATTTTATCATATTTTTTCAATTCTGTTTCTTGAGTCAATACATTTCATATACATGATAATAATCATATACTGAATATCGATATGCCAGATCACTTTCAGCAGGGCTAGCATGGGCAGGGGACAATTTTATCCCCGGGAAGGAGAAAATATTTATCCTCAGCTTAGTTTTATCCACCCTTAGAGCTTGGGCATAATATATATAAGCGATATAATATCCACAGTAGATAAAATGGGAGATAGACTTAGACTTAGATATATTTTTTGTATGAATATAAACTTCAACCCACGTCCAATGAACTAGGATAAAATCATCAATTTCAATAATACATACATAATACATAAACACTCACGCCTGTCACGTAGGTAGGGTAGGCAGAGACTACGGACTTCTATTTGGCACGATCCTGACACACTTCTCTCGCCTCCTTTACATCCATATATCTACACATACACGCTCGTCGGTTAAGGGTACTCCTAATCTGGCCCATTTTCAATATATCACCAATTTGGTCGATAAACCTTCGTCTAGGGCGTCCCTTCCCGACTCTTCCGTTCACTTCTGCAACATAAATTTGCTTTGTCACTCTTTCCTCGTTCATTCTTTCTACATGACCAAACCACCGAAGCATTCCTTTCTTAATCCTGGTTACAACGTCATCTTGCAAACCACACTTTTCTCTTATCACTATTTCTCACCCTGTCATTCAGATTCAGCCCTAGCATATTCCTTAATGACCGCATTTCTACAACATTTATTCTACTCTCATGCTTCTTCTGCAGACCCAACTTTCACTACCATACATTAAAGTAGGGACTAACACAGCATTATGAATTGCCATACGTGCCTTTTGACACATTCTGACTTTTCATAATAGCGTGTAGAGCCCCATTCACTCTATTTCCTGCATTCAATCGTCGTTCTATATCCTTATCATATCTACCATCCTGCTAAATAAACATCCCAAATATACAAACTCATCCACTTGCTCAATCATCTCCTTCTATTCTTATTTCACATAACGTTTAACTTACTTCTCTTTCAAAACCATCACTTTCGTCTTACTTGCGTTCACTTTCATACCCCTTTCTTTAATGACCAGTTCATTAAAGTAACCATCATTGCAACTCGGCTGCCGACGATGCAAATGTGACTTGATCATCGGCGTACAAAAGGCATTTGACGGTTAACTCACCCAATCTCAACCCACATTCTTCAACTTTCAAAGTTTGCAAACAACTGTCCATAAATAGGTTAAACAGCCACGGGAACAACACAACTCTGTCTGACACCTTTTGAATGCCATACCAGTCCGAGTAGACCCCATTGATCCTGACACAAGCACTAGAGTCCCTATAAAGAGACCTTAATGCCTGTATCTAACCAGCGCTCAAACCAAATGAGTTAAGTGTTTGCCACAACACATTCCTGTCCACTCTATCATAAGCCTTTTCCAAGTCCATGAATGCATAAAAACTTTCTGGTTTTGGCCAAAACCTCTCCGCAATCATGCGCATGGAAAGACTTGATCCGTACACCCCATCCTCTTTCTAAATCCAGCTTGCACATCCAAATTTTTCCATTAGTTTCTTCCATAACTCTTTCAATTAACACCTTAGCATACAGTTTACCCACAATGCTAAGCAAGATAATGCCACAGTAGTTTTACAGTCCTGCTGTGAACCTTTTCCCTTATATATTGGGACTATAACGGCTTTACACCAGTCTTCCGGTACCCGTTTCAGTTCCCAACATAAATTAAACAAGGTGTACAGCAGGCCTGCCACCACTCCCTCTCCAGCCCTTAGCATTTCGAGTGATACTCTATCATATCCGGATGCCTCACCTGCTTTCATGCTTTTCATTGCTTTCATTATTTCATCTACACTTATCTCCCTACCTCTCTCCACTTCTTTCGGAATTTCTATTTCACTTAGTTCAGACGACTCTTCACTCATAAACATGCTTTCAAAATATTCCTTCCATCTCTTTAAATTAGAAACTTCATCATTCAGCATACAGCCAATCTCGTCTCGTATAGCATTCATTCTTTCTTGCTTTTTCCTTCCAACAACTTCTTTTACTCTCTTATTTATACGTCTAAAGTCTGCCTTTTTTCTTTCAATCTCATCAATCATACCGCTAGAATTACCAGCTTTGGTTGCTAGTAAATCTAGCCATGCTCTCTTCTTTGCTTCAACTTCCATCCGTACCTCATCATCCCACCACAACGTATTACTTTTCCTTTCATTCGTTCTCTTACTTACACCACATACTTCGGTGGCTGCATTCACCAAACCTTTCTTGACATTATACCACACAGTCTCCAAGCCTAAATCATTTATACACAATTCATCCATACCACTTATATTTTCTCTCAGTCTGCATTTGAACTTCTCTTTCACACCTTCATCTTGTAACCTCTCTATCCATATACGCTGTAACGCAGTGGTAGACACAGATGTCCGATGCCGCCAACGCTTGAATAGACCATTAATTCGGCATAAGACCAAGTAATGATCCGTTCCTACGTTGGACCCCCGGTAAACCCTTGTATCTACCACTGCGCTCCTCATTCTTTCATCCACAATTATGAAATCTATCATGCTTCTATCATCACCTCTTTCCCATGTATACATGTGAATCCTCTATGGCGAAAGAAAGTGTTCGTCACAAAAGATTATTTTCACATATGTTGAGGAGGTCTTCACCATTCTCATTTATACTTTCATCGCCAAACGTTCCTAATATCCTTTCATAACCAGACCCTTCACCCCAACCCTTCCATTAAAATCTCCTAACATAATAATATTTTCATTTACCTTACATTTCATCAACACCATCCTTACCATGTCCCAAAACTGCTCTCGGATATAAGTGGGTTTAGACATATCTGGGCGTACACCCTAGCACAAACAATTTCTTTAAGCCCACTTTCATTCGTATCCATAGCAGCCTTGGGCTTACACATTCATACTCTTTCACACAATGACCCTTCCCTTTCAAATGTCAAAAAAGCATAATTTTTTATCTTTCATTTAGCTCCATTTTTTTTTATAGCATAGGGTGACAAACGAGCACACAGTCCACCTGATGGTAAGTGGGTACTGTGGCCCATAGACATCTACATTTATCCTCAATTAAGAATCAAAATGCAGATGCGTTGTCACCCCTGAGGACTAAGATGGAATGCCTCGTTTCCAGTAAAAGGGTCTCCGGTTCTCTACACTCACCATACAAAACACAGCAGCATTAAGCTGCAATTTTACGCTGGTATTCTGTGAGAGCGTGGTTCCACCCCGGTCGAGCCGACCCATTCGCGTTACAACCATAATATAGCTGCAGCGTGGCTCTACCACGTAAAAATCCATGCTACGGACGGGGATATATGTTCATTGTTATGTCAAACGGGGATATACTTCTCCCTGTTTGACATATCAAGATAATTTTATCTCTTCTCAGTGGATATAATAAGGGATAAAATTTTTGTCCCCGCCCATGCTAGCCGGGCAGGAGAGTAACTACATCACTAACATCATTCACGTAGCAGTATAGGTTAGGTAGGCAATGTCAACGTTATATCTATTACCATTGTATCTATAATAGTGTGAATTTATTATTGCGACATCTACCGTTAATAAGCTAAATTTGCTCATTAATTCTAAAAACTTCGTTGGTGAAAAGTAATATGATTTCTATTTTTAAGATCATATGGTTCGTACTCAAGCGAATGATAAGTAACATAAAGCCTATCTCTTTTATTTTTTAAAAGCCTATCACGCGAAAATTATTGAAATGGTGCACAACTCTCGGTACACATTTCTTTCGTGCGAATGTATGAGTTTGGCGACAGTGGTTCTGGTAAAAATTATGTGTTTTGCTACTGCCTCTTGATTCTTATATTCCGTGATATTATCATATGTTTAATGCTGGGGCTACACCTAACGAGAAACGTCAATGCCCATAAACGCAACAATTATTGCCTTAATTTTAACGCGATAAAGTGAGTGGCCACACTTGGACGGTCAACGTCATATCAATTTCAATGCCGTTGAACGGCGTTAAAGTTGGCATTAATGTAAACTGACCATTTATTTTTATCTCAAAACGGGACATGGGTTTATTTATACTCCCAGTTAGCAGGTTAACAATAAATAAATATTATGTTATTTATTTAAAACTGTAACTTTATACAATTAGTGTTCACTATAATTATAATCACATTAATTATAATTATTTTTATTACAACAAATTGTGAAAAAATAAAAATTAATCACCAGTTCATCAGCTTCATTAAAGTAAAGTTCCTCAGACAGTAATTATTAAATGCAACATATTTTTTTAATTATATTTATATTTGTCAGTGGAACAAATTTGCTTTAATAAAGTTATGATGATTTTAAATAAGAATAAAATTCTGGGCAAGTTCTTTTGTTGGCCTTTGTTATCAACATCGCCTTTAGAACTGGAACCTGTAAGTGATTTTTTCAGACGTCCACAATTTATTCATAATAGAAAAATACTTTTTCACTGAAGCATTTGTACCAGGTAGACATAAAATATATTCGATTAAAATGCAAAAGAATTTATGTTGAAGATTGTTGGTGCGAAAGTGTTTGAATACTTCCACCCAACCAGTTTCTGCGAAAACTTTAAATTATCCCATTCGGTTATTTTTGTTCGGTCCCGCTCTCGCACCGATCGTGTCTGATGAACTTCATAGTTTAAAATTTTTTCGTTTAAAAGTTCCGTTAAAAACAGGACGTGTGGTCTACTGTGACTCTATATTTGATGAGTGTAAATGTTTATTATATGAATATATTTTATCATTGCCTAAGCATGGCTCTGTTTGCAGAATCTCAAGAAAAGTAATAACTTTTCATTATTCACTCCATCACAGCCATACGTGCGACCCCGTTGCGCTCACCGTGCACAATGAGACAAACGTAGTGTGGCCGCTTCAACGCGTTAATTCGTGCGTTAATCTCTTTGATGTACCGCCACCGAGTTATCGCCCAACGGCAAACGACATTGTTAATGCCGTTGTAAAATTATCACGTTAAGCGTGGCCACACCTACATTCAACGCTCATCAACGCGATAATTAACGGCATTTCTCGTTGGTGTAGCCCCAGCATAAGAAACATAACACTTACCATAGACTTAGAATATACTGTACGCCAGAATATTCTAAGTCTATGGAATATATTACCAGTATATTTATTATACCTACTCATCTGCGTTTATAATCTTTGGTATAAAGGACATGCTAAAATTAGCGATTATATTCTCTTTGGGACAAGCATCCAAGCCAAAAAATCTTAATAAAAAACAAGTGAAACACGAATCCGAATCACGAACATGGTGGTGAAATCATAGATAATAAAATTGGTGGTAGACGAGATAGGCTCTTGGTTTATAGGAATTAGGAAGGTAGTAAAATGGTAATAACTTCGTTTCTTGCACGGTTCATCTAGTTTGCGAATGTAGGTACCTGAATATTAACACTTTCAAAACGTTTTGTTGTGTTTATCTAACTCGTCTTTGTTTACGTACCTATGCCAATCATTACTTTCGAATAAAGTTTAATTTACGTTTATGGCAATAAATCAAAACATTACTGATACATTTGTCCAAAGTATAAAAAGTATTACATTGATTGAAATGAATAACGGAGAGATTGGAGGATCCAGGGGCAGAGGCCGTGGTTGGCAACCAGAAAATCCACCGAAAGAACTTCGCCGGCCCAAGAACATTAATGAAGAAGCAAAAGGTAACATTCTTGTGTATAATTTGATCAACACTTTCACAACTCATACATTGTTCATTTGTTCACTTTAATAGGACTTCAGGTGAAAGTTGGTATTTTCATTTATGGTGACGTCGACGTGCTTTGACAGATAACTTGTGTTGAATGCGACTTGATACTTATTGAAGTTCAGTAGTTGGTTTATCTATATCAGTTGCATTATGATTAGTGTGGTTTCAATAAAAACTAACCTTTTAGTATGATTTTACTATATATACATTAGTTGAACAAATAAATTTCAGATAAATGTTTTAATACAACAAATTTCTTTGTGTTTTACCAGTCGAACCTTCAAAATCTAAGCTGTCTGCTGATGCAAAAGAGTGGTACCCACCAAATTATGTGCCACAAGCAGTGACTTATACAGACCCATCACCCTACAGACCCCAACGTTTCTCAGTTCAAGACAGACTACGTCAAGCGCAGGATGTAAATCCTTACAATTATGATAATATACCATATTATCTTGAAGAATTTGAAAATATGGACTTGAGGGTTAGTTCTTCTAAAGATTTTGGATGGTATAGTATAATATTTATGTAATAATTTCATTTTATACTTCAATTTATGTTTTAGGAAAACCTTACCAATCTGATTAATGTTATGTGTGAGATAACATTTGAACCTGGCAAGTTTGATACATTGTGCGGCCCATTAGTTGATTCCTTTGTATTAACATTACATGATGTCAACTACACTCGACCTCTTGTGGAAGCTATTGTTAACCAGGTATAACATTTTAACTGCTAGAAAGTTACCTTAATACAAAAAGTCAATTGTTATATTTTATTACAATACTGAAATTAACACCTTATTGAATAAAACTATTATTACAGATGTTATCATGTTTAATTTTACTTATCTTTAATTTAATTAATTAAAAAAACAAGAATAGTTTTATTCAATGAGTAGTGTTTGCATAAAAATAAGAACACATTATCATATAATCTCATATAAATCAGTTAACACCTTATAGTTTAATGAATCATAAATGTGAATATCATATCTAGAACAATCTCTAGATATGATATTCACATTTTAACCCTGGAACTAAAATTGTTATTTCTATTTTAATTTCTGTATAGTCAATAGGTGAGTCTAATTTCCGCTACAATGGTGCACGGCTTTGTTCAATGTATGATTCTGTGGCCTCATCTGAAGAATCTACATTCCGTGAATGTCTCTTGGAACGTTGTTCTGCTGAAGAGAATAAGATAATTAGTGGCATTGAGACATCTGAGGAAAATATGAGGGGATTTGCTATGTTTCTCGCAGAGATATATACTCAACTAGAAGACAGCCAGGTACATTTCTGTTTTATTATTTGCCATAGTAGTAAATAAATGTAATTAATAAATAAAAACATTATGCAGAATTAAATTTACAATCCCGGGTAGTGGCAGCATAAGAAAATCCTCTACCCCATATCATCCTCTGGGTGTCATAAAAAGCAGGAGAGGGATACTGTAAAAGGAAATGGGCAGCAGCATCTACCTGATAACAACTTTAAATAGTAAAATACTTTGGTTATTAACATACCTGCCAATAGTGGCAACTATGGTTAATATCCCTTTTTAGAGACAATCTACGGGGAACGGCTAAATTCAGCACTAAATTTTGATAGGTTTGACTCTTAGGCAGTGGCTTAAAATTCATTAAACAATTTGATTGATATTTTTTATTTAGACAGATAATTTTAAATTTCCTTATTCTGTATGGATGTTTGTGTGCACAGTGCACACAGTCCAATTTTTGATTATATAATGTTTGGGCATACTATATCTTCTCCTTTTTCTTTATATTACTGCCTGTAATGTATATTATAATTAATGATTTAAATTTCAGGGTGGAAGAATAAAATCTCTAGGGGAAAGCCTCTGCAAAGTGCTTCTCCATTTGTTAGATACAGAAAAAGAAACAAACATTAAAGCAGTCTGTCAGCTACTTAAAGTATGTCCAAAAACTAATTACTTTTATTGATATAGAAATAGAATATTTTTAATTAATATAGATTATAAATAATTCTTACTAGGCATCATTTTAATCTTAACTCTGGTCTGGATGCCTCTGCACTGGGAAGAACTAGTGAGAAACCCTACAGAACTTTTAAAACATTTTACTATTTAAAAATACATATTGCTGTTCAATTAATTATCGTATCACATAAAATAGCTTGGTAACCATCACCTTGTTCCTCTGATTATAACAATTTAATATTTTTATGCAATCTTTGTGTAATATTTTTATTACTTTATATTAAACAAACTTGTAATTTAATTAATATTGTTGTAAAAGCGTATACAGGGTCATTTTGAATTTACTAAAGACCATTTAGGAATATATTGGCTGCATCATTACAAATTTATTTTAACACTTGATATCAGTACCACACATCGTGTTGAAATCATTATAATTAAATAAGCAAATAACATTTTAAAAAAAACACAAATATTAAAATTTATAATAGGTAAGTATAAAATATGATCTCTGCGACTCTAATTGTCGACGTTTGCAATATTAATCTCACAACGGAAGGACAAGCATCGCGGGCACATGAAAGGTGACTGACGACACAGGTAATTAGGTCAAGTTCAAATGAGTAAGCGCCCCTCCTACACCCCTCCACCCCTACTCCGCCACGCATTTTCTTTCGCTAATACTAGGTCTATTACCGTTTAGAAGGTCCAATAAAATTGAAGAAATATATTTTTTATTACAGATGTTGTTATGATGTAAATAATATATTCCCAAAAGATCTTCAGTAAATTAAAATGACCCTGTATATAGCCTTATGAATGAACTACTAACTCCATCTGGTAACTGGTATAAGTGACTTGTTACACCGTTAAGCATGTAAAACTGTTGGTCCCTGTCGTGTGGATTGCAGTCCTATTGGACTATGAGAGTGAGAAAATAGAGTACTTGTGCACTTGTGCACAATAATTCTGTTCTAGCACAGATAGATAGCTAGTCTCTGTAGATCATGCCACTGTGACCGAAATTCAGTCAGCAGAAGATCATCAATGAATGGCTAGGTAAGGAAAAAGATACTTTTGTTTTTATGTACCTACACACATTGCATTTTCGTTAATACATTGAGGGGTTAATATATTAGTTACTTTAAATTTATCTATAAGAGGCTCAATTAGGTTTTAAATTAGGCTCAATGGGTTTTAAATTAGGCTCAATTAGGTTTTGACGGTTCCGTGGCGCAGTGGCTTAGCAAAGAGTTACTGAGCTGAGGGCGTGGTTCAATCCCTGCAGACAAGTATTGTATGACCTGCAAGTAATTGTTCCGGGTCTGGATGTTTGTCCTTGTGCAATTTATGTTTGTAAACTGCCTCCACGATACAGGAGTAAATCCTAGTGTGGGGAGGGGTAACGTTTTTACGAAAAAACAACAAAAACAAAAACAAATTATTGATTTCTCTTATGGCCTTTTTCTAAAACATGGAAACATGGAAAACGCATAATGATTTCTTATATTTACGCGAACAGTTTTATTCAATGGAAAAACGCACATGTAGGTGTAGGAAATTGTAATTTTATTTTAATGAAATCATTTTGAATAACAAATTACATATTATAACATTTGGTCACACTGTTTGTAGATTGGTTTGACACATGTAGCAAGATGTGCAGCATGCATCTGTAGTCTTTTGTTTGAAGTTGATTTCAGGTATCCATAGGCTATGTAAAATAGCATTTTGAAAGGCAGTTCTGACTTCTTCTAACAAGAAGATACTGACCCAATGACTGTCATTAGGTATTTATTTATTTTAGCGTTTTTTTTTAAATTTTTTTTTTTTTTTTTTATTAATTTTAGCGTCACTTTGTCAAAGTCATATACTCTGCATCGGTTTTCATCATGTCAGTAGTTGGAGACAGTTTATTTGTAAATAATAATAATAATATGATATTTTAGGCAATGCAAGAAAATATTCCAATTGTAATGAAAATATAATCTTTATAATCAAAATATGCGTAATCACTATGTATTATTATTATTATATAGGGCTTTTGAGCATTAATCTATAAGGTCAATATTAGGTCGTTCTTCTACTCGCTTCCGTATTCGATTTAGAAATATAGAATTTGATAACTACAGCGCCACCTATCGGATCCTAGCATAGCTATGAACCATTATCTTGACACATAGGGTAATTAGACTTAGAGTGATAGTGTCATTCAAAATTCCGTTCAAAGCTGAAGCAACAACACTATGAATGTGTGCATAAGCGGCCTGTAATTACGTTTGCCCACACGCACACAAGCAAATGAGTAATGTTTGCAAGTAAATGACATTTTCATGACATGACATGAATTAATATTTAGGTAGTGTTTAGAATTATTTATTAATTATTTGGAAAGAGAGAAATGTAACAATATTTATTTTTGTTAACTAATGTAATATTTAAATTATTTAAATACGTAATATATTGTGTTGTAATATATATTCACAAATCTATTATGTAATTATATTATTGTGTTAGAAGTGGTATATTTATATAAATATCTGTTATTTATCTTCCATAAAATCTTATATAGTACATTAGCTAATACAATTTGAGATATGCTTATGATCATTGTCCTGTTGGAAAATGAATCCATCTCCAATTAATCGCAACCCTGAAGGAACGGCCTTTTGTTCTAAATTTTTGTACTCTTCCTTTTCATAATTCCGTCAATTTTGATCAAATCGCCAGTTCCTTGGCTGAAAAGCAACCCCAGACCATAATTGAGCCACCACCATGCTTGATTGTGGCTCAATTATGGCTACAGTCTGGCATATTTTTCTTGGTCACTACGTCGGACGTAAATTCTTCGTTTTGAACCGAATAGCTCAAACTTGGATTCATCGGTCCAAAGAACTTTTTAAAATCTTCTTCAGTCCAATCTCGATGGGCAAGAGCCCATTGCATCCCTTTTTCTTGTTTTGTGGCCTTAGCAGAGTTTTCGAACGGCGACACGATCATACAATTTCGCATCTCTCAGTCGCCGTTTTACTGTAATCAATGATAAAGGTTTAACTCGGTTTTGTTTACTTTAACGCGGATTCCGGTGCTGTAAGGCATCTATTTCGCTTGCTGGTAACAACAATGAAATTATCTTCACTTGACGTGGTAGCTCTCGGCCTTCCCGAGCGTGGACTATCTTGAAAAGTGCCTGTCTCCCTGTATCGAGTTATTGTGCCATGAACACAAGTCAACGATAACTTCAATTATAAAGCAATCTCACGTTCGGATTTGCCTTCATTATGTAAAACAACGATGGCAGAACGCACTGCACTGCTAATTTTGCGTGCTTTTCCCATTTTAAGACGTCTTCACTGTAGAAACACAAGTTTAGACTAATTGAGATTGTTTGTGAACAAAACCATGTAAACTCAGGTAATAATAAGTCGGAAACACGTGTTTTTAGAAGCTAAATAATCCTAATTATTAACCAATGGGAAACAAAAGCAAAGCAATTAGTTATTAGCCCATCATAAGAATATTATTACGACTCTATCACCTGGCTCTAACGCAGCGTTTGTCGGTGTTTGAAAACAATACATGTTTATTGTCCAATAACTTGAAAGTAAATAAAAGAATGACTTCTTTAGATATTCGATATTAACAATAGAATATGCAGGTGTACATTTCTTTTATTTATCTTATGGATTCGTTACAATTTATAGATAATTATGTTGTTTAAGTGTGATCTTAAACTTTTGGCCGGCAGTGTATATTTAACATGAGAAGTGGAAGAAATGAAAGAGGCAAATGCCTACCCTACGTCCATTTCTTGCAGTTTTTCCAATCCAGCGCCACTTACAATTAACAAGTGAATAGTTATCAGATAATCTTTTAGCTGTCAGATATTTTTCATTAGTTATTCATATTACTAGCTGTGGCTGTGGCGTTAATCAGGATAAAATTTTCTTTTAATTAAAAATAGCTCGTGATTCTAAGAATCTACGTGCTCTTTTTAATTTAAATCGGTTTCGACGTAAATGTTACAACATACAACTTTCACAGAAGAGATATATTAGAAGGAATTAAGAGTGCGTTCAGCTTCAAGTAAATATTATTATTACTTTATTGGATATTACGTTTTGCATTAAAACGTAATAAGATTCGGAAGGAGAAAAACTATTCAAATAAAACATGAAATTAAAAATATTTATTAAATAATATAAAATATACCCCAAGCACTTAAACTAAATAACTGCTGCTTTGATGATACTATCCGCGAAATATTATCTTTTTTGGATTCATAAAAGAATCTAACTCTTAGATAACGTTCCACAATAAGCCGCACCAGATTTGTGTCGTGATGTTGTGAATTGATGTTCTCTTCTACTATGTGTTTGGCCATAATTTTGAGAGATAGCTCTAACGACAAAATTTTTAAAATACCTAACCTAACGAAACAACCTAAACGAACACTTACTTTTTAATATACGTCAAATTTACAGAAACGGCTCAGTGTGCTCCGCCTTACTCAATACACAACGTCGCTCGTCGGGATATGGCTTGTGTGGCATTTCGCACCATCTTCGGAGTTATTGATGCGAAAACCGATCTAACACGCTGTTCCATCTCGGCAACCGTTGGGCAATCGGATAAATACACTCTGTCCTTCACATAACGCCACAAAAAGAAGTCCAAGGGTGTGAGGTCCGGAAAACGAGCAGGCCATAGCACCGGTCCCCCGCGGCCGATCCATCCTCGCGGAAAGCGAACGTTAAGATGTTTTCGTACGTTGCGAGCAAAATGTGCCGGAGCTCCATCATGCTGAAACACCATGTTTATTTGGTTCTCAAAGTAATCCCAGTCAGCCACAGGAAAGTCGTCAATCGCCTCTTCGAATTCCGTTTGTAAAAACGTTAGATAGTTGCTACCGTTCAGACGTGATGGCATAATGACGGGACCGATGACATGCCGTCATAAAGGCCAGCCCACATTCAGCCGCCACTGGTGTTGGAATCTGCCCTGCCGTGAAGCATGTGGATTCACGCGAGCCCAAACGTGATTGTTATGCATATTTGAAAGTCCTGACCTCGTGAATGTTGCCTCGTCCGTCCAAAGAACATAGTTTACGTAATTAAGGTTTTCCTCTAACTGCCTGAGGTACCACTCGCAGAAGTTCCTCCTGGGTGAAAAATCGGAGGGTATCAGCTCCTGTGTACGGCGATAGTGATAAGGGTGACGATTGTCGTCACAAAGAATTCGTCAAACTGCAACATGGTTTATACCGAATCTTGTTCCGGCTCGCCTCACACTAATTCAGCCTGCCTGGCGTCGACTGTGCTTGGACGTCCACTTCCAATAGACCGATGAAAAGAGCCGGTGGAATGTAGTCGTCTTGACATGTTCAGAAAACACTGGTAAGAAGGCAGCCGTCGCTGTTCAGTGGGGGGTCTACCATCGATAAATCGTTGCCGATAGAGTTCGCGAGCACGATTTAAATTGCTATCTTCATGGCCTACGCATAACATCATATCGTAATATTCCGAGTTAGAAAGCATCGTTATTTTGCAAAAAAATGTTGGAAAAAAAACTCGAGACAGTTGTAGGATATTTAGAAGATTTGAAATTGACAACATTTTTTCCAACTTAACATTTTTGAAGCCAGTACTTGAGTTGAGTACATCCTTGTATTGAGGTAGCAAACATTTATGAATGAAAAATAGAAAAACGAAAGTAGACAATTATTAGGTAAAATAGGTACGTAGGCCTTTCTGTTAAATAATCTGGTTCCCTGACATGACAGCTTAGGGTTGACAAAATTTTTGGCTTTGATAATTAATTATATTTTTTACGGGGTATTTTGTAACACGTTGTACTTTGATATGTATTGAGTAAAAAGCTGTTATTTTGACATTACAAACAGACACTTAAATTTTATTTATTTGTATAGAAGATAGATACTTACGATTTCGGCAATTGCTGTAGTAGAACTTTCTTCACTTTTGCTTAGCTCAGAATAAGTGCCTGTGTGACGACGTCTGAGATGATTTTTTAAATTGGTAGTATTACCACTAGTTTTAACCATCTGTTTACACATTTTACATTGTCTACCCGTGAACATTTAATAAAAAGCCCAAACGTTTGATTTGATTATGGGCCATATAAAAGTATTTTAAAATAATACTTTACGCTCACAGAACAGCTCAACTGTTCGTATCGCAAGAATACAAAGAATGAAAGATCATAGAACACTAACATAGATACCCGATAATAAAATAAACAAAATATTATCATACCTACCTTCATATTTCATACATTACCGCTTTTGATGTAACCAGGGATTGAATAACCGAAAAAATTATGGTTAAAACGGTAAGCGGTATGACGTCATACCTTTAAATTTCGATACCTTAAAATAAAGGTACCTTTAAATTACTATACCTTAAAGTAACTGTACCTGTATAATTTCGATATTGTAATATTGCGATATCATTACTTTTTCAAGTATCTAAATTATAAAATAAAGGTTTTCTTTGTACCCTGCCGCCAGCGCCGAGGCGTCACGCGTCGTGTCGGCCGCAATGGTAAGAGAGTAGGTACTTGATCAAAAATTTACTGATATTCTGATTGAAATTCTGACTGAATTTACTGATGTCCTCGGCAGCCAGACAAAGCAGGTTATTTTGCCATTTTGCCGCCATTCATGTTTCCGCGTCTACTTTGTTTGTCAACTTAATCACAAGTGTGCTTTGTTGAAACTTTACAACTAGATTGTTGCCAAGACGGATAAAAGTTAGTACAAACTGATTAAGCATGTCTTAACGATATTATATAACTCTGTATTACTTTATACTTTTTTAGAGTGAGGCCGAACGAACGTAATTTTTCGAGTTGTGAGATCGTAAAGTCGCTGCATTCGGTTTCATACAGAAATCCTAGTCAGCAGTCAACTCTTTTCTCGTCGCCGCGCTCCGTGTGGTACAAACAGAACTTTTGTACGCAACCGAATGCAGGGACAGGGACATTTACAACTCAAAATATTTCGCCCGTTTGTATTCGCCCTAAACACGATATACCTAAAGACAAATAAACACCATCCCCATTTATTCATAGAACGGGGTTTTAGGTAAGTTTTAGGTAGGTATCATGGGAGAAATGATCGTCAGGTGTTTTAAAATTAAGTATTTTTATTTATAGGTGTATTCACTTGTATGTATTTCATTCAACCATTAGATAATTTAAACTTACCTAGATATTTGTTCTAATGGCCGTTTTCACTACCGGCACGGCAAGGCACGGCCGAACAAAATGTATGAACGCAGTGCCTTCGCCAATGCCGGCAAGTGGAAAGACATGCCATATATATTTATACATTTATGCTTCGGGCTGGTGCCGGTGTCGTGCCGTTGCCGTGCCGGCAAATGGAAAAACGCCCATTAGGTAGATCAGTGTTTTTCAAATGATGGGTCGCGACCCCTGGGGTCACGACATAATAAAGTACCTACTATAGTACAATTTTTCTCTCGCTGCACATTCGGCCATAAATCATAGTAAGGCTAGAGTTATGAGCATGTTGCGCGGGCGCAACGCCGTTATCGATAAATACGAGTGAGTCATAATGGCACCGCACCGCACAAGCACGGTCTGGTGCGGTGTACAGGATTCTAATGCAGTTTTCGGTAACATTTTAGTTATATAAGCATTTAATATTATATTAAAGTATTTTTTTAATTTTCATCTAATTATTCCTATTTTAATATATGTATTATTTTTACTCATATTTTCTTTATATAGTATAAACACTCACGCCTGTCACCCAGAGGGGTAGGCAGAGACTATGGACTTCCATTTGCCACGATCCAGACACACCTCTCTCGCTTCCTCCGCATCCATATACCTACGCATACACGTTCGTCGGTTAAAGGTAGTCTTAATTTGGCCCATTTTCAATATATCTTTCGCCTATGGCGTCCTTTCCCGACTCTGCCGTTCACCTCTGCAATATAAATTGGCTTTGTCACTCTTTCCTCATTCATTCTTTCTACATGACCAAACCACCCTAGCATTCCTTTCTTAATCCTGGTCACAACATCATCTTGCAAACCACACTCTTCTCTTATCACACAATTTGTCACCCTGTCATTCAGATTCAGCCCTAACATACTCCTTAATTACCGCATTTCTACAGGATTTATTCTACTCTCGTGCTTCTTCTACCACACCTAACTTTCACTACCATACATTAAAGTAGGGACTAACACAACATTGTGAATTGCCATACGTCCCTTTTTGAACACATTCTGACTTCCCACAATAGAGTGTAGAGCACTCTATTTCCTGCGTTCACTCGTCGTTCTATATCCTTATCATATCTACCATCCCTGCTAAATACACATCCCAAATACACAAACTCATCTACTTGCTCGACCAACTCCCCTTCTATTCTTATTTCACATATCGTTTTACTTTCTTCTCTTTCAAAACCATAACTTTCGTCTTACTTGCGTTCACTTTCATTCCCTTTTCTTTTAACGACCTGTTCATTAATGTAACCATCATTTGCAACTCGGCCGCCGACGATGCAAGTATAACTTCATCATCGGCGTACAAAAGGCATTTGACGGTTAACTCACCCATTCTTAACCCGCATTCTTCAACTTTCAACTTTTCCAAACAACTGTCCATAAATAGGTTGAACAGCCACGGGGACGCCACACAGCCCTGTCTGACACCTTTATGGATGCCAAGCCAGTCCGAGTAGGCCCCGTTGATCCTGACACAACCACTGGAGTCCCTATACAGAGACTTCAATGCCTGTATCAACCCAGCGCTGTTATGGCAAACATTGAACCCAAATGAGTTCAGTGTTTGCCATAACACATCCCTGTCCACTCTGTCATAAGCCTTTTCCAAGTCGCAAGAAACAAAAACTTTTGGTTTTGGCCAAAACTTCTCCGCGACCATGCGTATGGAAAAGACCTGATCCGTACACCCCATTCCCTTTCTAAATCCCGCTTGCACATCCCAACTTTTTCCATCAATTTCTTCTTTCAATTAGTACCTTGGCATACAGTTTTCCCACAATGCTAAGAAGGCTGATACCACGGTAGTTTTTACAGTCTTGCTGCGATCTTTTTCCTTTATATATTGGGACTATCACGGCTTTGCACCAGTCTCCCGGTACCCGCTTAATTTCCCAACATAAATTAAACAAGGTGTACAGCAGGTCTGCCACCACTCCTTCTCCAGCCCTTAGCATTTCAAGAGATATTCTATCATATCCGGCTGCCTTACCTGCTTTCATACTTTTCTTTGCTTTCATTATTTCATCTATACTTATGTCTCTATCTATTTCCTCTTCTTTCGGAATTTCTGTTTCATTTAATTCAAACGTCTCATCACTCATAAACACGCTTTCAAAGTATTCCTACCATCTCCTTAAACTCGAAACTTCGTCGTTCAGAATACAGCCAATTCTGGTCTCGTATAGCATTAATTCTAGGCTGTTTTGAATGTCCCCTGGCAGTTCTTACGAGTTTCCAGAACATTTTTATATTTGCCTGGAAGTTATCCGATATTCTTCTATCATTCTTATCCGTTCTTTCTTGCTTTTTCCTTTCAACTACTTCTTTTACTCTCTTAGTAAGATGTCTAAAGACTGCCTTTTTCTTTCAATCTCTTCATTCATACCGCCAGAATTACCAGCTTTGGTTGCCAGTAAATCTAGCCATGCTCTCTTCTTTGCTTCTTACACCACATACTTCGGTAGCTGCATCCACCAAACCTTTCTTGACATTATACTACACAGTCTCCAAGTCTAAATTATTCATACAAAATTCATCCATACCACTTATATTTTCTTTTAGTCTACATTTGAACTTCTCTTTCACACCTTCATCTTATAACCTCTCTGTTCTTATACGCTGTAACGCAGTGGTCGACACAGATGTCTGATGCCGCCAACGCCTGAATAGACCGAGTAATGATCCGTCCCTAGGTTGGACCCCCGGTAAACCTTTGTATCTACCACCGCGCTCCTCATTCTTTCATCCACAATTATAAAATCTGTCATGCTTCTATCATCACCTCTTTCCCATGTATACATGTGAATCTTCTTATGACGAAAGAAAGTGTTCGTCACAAAAAGATTCTTTTCCACACATACGGTGAGGAGGCTTTCACCATTCTCATTTATACTTACTTTCACCATTCTTATTTATACTTACTTTCACCATTCTCATTTATACTTACTTTCACCATTCTTATTTATACTTTTTTTACGTGGTAGAGTCATGCTGCAGCTATATTAGTAGTATAGTTGTAGTACGAATGGGTCGGCTCGACCGGGGAAGGACCACGCTCTCACAGAATACCAGCGTAAAATAGCAGCTTAACACTGCTGTGTTTCGTATGGTGAGTGTAGAGAACCGGAGACCCTTTTACTGGAAAAGAGGCATTCCATCTTAGTCCTCACGGGTGACAACGCATCTGCATTTTGATTCTTTATTGAAGATAGATGTAGATGTCTATGGGTCACAGCAACCACTTACCATCAGGTGGACTGTGTGCTCGTCGTTTGTCACTCTATCCTATAAAAATAAAAAACTTTCATCACCAAACGTTCCCAATATCCTTTCATAACCAAGCCTCTTCACCCCAACCCTTCCATTAAAATCTCCTAATATATTTTGTAAATATATTTTGAAGATATCGAAACATAATTCAGAAAATAATAGTCATTAATGTAAAAAAGTAATACAATAAGGTTTGTCGATGAGCTTTCCATGCCAGAAAAGTCACATAAAACATAGGTTTCTACAGTCATTTTTTTATTTAGGACAGTAGAGGGAAATCCGAAAACTTAGAATGTACCGGAAACTACCATAAAACCATTTCATCTTTTTTGTGAAGATTAGTTTGTTGATGATTAGATTAGTTTGAAATATTTGCATGTTAGTTTGTTTTTACGTGTGACCAATATGGAACATGTAAAAACAAACGTAGGTAACAACAATATATTATGTACTAAATATGGAACATTTATTGTACCCGTATGTTTTGTATGAGAACTCATTTCATTAAATAAAAGTAATGAAAATAACACGTCAAAGCAACAGTGAAATTAAAAAGGCACGAAAATTGCAAATGAAATACAACTGACGCGTCGCCGTTCGTTCAAGTCTCGACACGATCGAGTTGAATCGCTCTTCGTCGTATCATTTTTTTCGGTAACGAAATTATTTCGGTAAAGGTATTAGTAACATATAGGTATAACGATACCGTAAAAAAATATATGTATAATTCTTTTTTTAACGGTACCACAACCGTAATTCTCAACCGTTTTGGTTCTACCTTTAAATCGAAGCTGTATCGTAATTCTATACCGGTACCATACCCTTATACCTTTACCGCTTTCAACCCCTGGATGTAACTCGAAGCTACTCTCATTCAATGTGTTGGTAGGTAAACTTACTTTTTTTTAGTTATTTTGTCCCCTCCCCAGCAATACGATAGGTATGCAAAGATCGGTTAGTACGTTACGGTTCGGTTGATGTTTAGGTTTTAGTTGATACGATTTTTTCATACGATCTTATAGGCATACGATTCGATCTTGGCGAAGATCGAATTCCCTTGAATCGATTCAAAAATCAGTAGATCGTATGGCCGTGAATCGATCTTCCAGAAAATCGATTGAGATCGAGCATCCCTAATTCCAAGCGCGGCAACTACGGCGAAGCGCTTCCTATGGAGGCTTATGTTCAGCAGTGAACTTCTGATAGACTGTCATGGTATTTTCACACAAATGGAGAGCATTTAGACTATGTCTATGACAATAAGTCGATTGTGACACATTTTTAACCTTTAACTGTGGACGTGGGGTCTCACAGACCTTTCGCACTTGCTGATTTCTTAGAATAACATATTTACCACCACCCCCTGCGGGTGGGCGTCTCAGCAGCTTCTAGTTTAGTCACCAAATGCTCGATGAAGGAGGCGGTTGTTAATATACACATAAATGTAAGTTACACGTATTTAAAGTTAAGACGGGTTCTGTGAGACCCCACGTCGATATTTCATTAAGAAACAATATTATACCACCTTTACTTTAGGTTTTTGTTGTTTAAAATGGTCAAAAATAGTCAATCAAGTTCTTCCGGGTCAAAACAACCATTAGAACAAAAAAGTGCAGTAAAAAGACCGACAAAAATATTGCGTTTAGATGATTCGTTTTCTGGTGATGTTTCGAATTCTTGACTTGAGTGGTATCAATGCTAGCATATTATATGCTCAACATCAAAATAAGGGAATCGAGGTATCTTTATAAAGAAATTAGCTCGTTCTCTAGTAGTCCCGCATATGCAAAGACATTATATCTCGACCAAAGCATTACCAAGAAACACCACAAAGCGCGTTTTAGGTGGTGACACCCCCCAAATGATACCCAAGCTGAAGAAGGAGAACAAGGGAAGAGAAAACCTTGTAACCTATGAGCCCCCCAAGACTCCACAGAAAGACTGCCTACAAATGTGTAGCATGCAAAAATCTGATATGTCGGCAATTCTCAAATCCCCTGTGTAAAGCAAGTCAATAATTACAGGGTAATTGACCCTCTGTCAGTTTTTTTTCGTTTGCAATTGAGAATAAACATTGTTGTTTTTTTAACTGAAAATTTATTAGATTTTAAGAGAAAAATATAATTACCTTGATTTTTAAAATAAATAATTAGTTAATAGAACTTTAAGTGATCTCAGTGCCAATTAAGACTGAAAAGTGCCTTTTCTTGATTTTTTTGAAAAATTTTGAAGTTTCTCATATCTATTTAAAATCCTATTATTTATAATCCAAGCATCCATTCTAAATTCTTTTTCATTTATTTATTTGCACAATTAATAACAAATGACCTTAACAATGTAGGAGTCTGTCAGACACTATGTCCATGCTAGTGTTACAAAAAATAAAGGTCGATAGTTAAAGGTTAAGATTAAAAGTATAATATCTTATGTTCGCAAACATTGGCCACCCCTGCTGCTTTATATTAGCGATCCACTCCGGCTTCGCCCGGATAGGATCTTATTAGTTTGGCGTTATTTAGATTTAAGATAGTCAAAGACTATTAATTACTTAAAATTTCCGTTTTTTCAATAAAATAATTAAGTTTATCGGATAACATATAGCCTAGATCCCCCTTGGCATCCGTTCGTAAAGTTTCATCACAATCGGTTAATGTAGAAGCCAGTTATTTCAATATTATAGACACTTGAATATTATTTATATTATGTATAGATAAAAAAGAAAATGTGTGTCGTGTGTGCAGCTGTCGGGCATAGCGCTGGACGCGGACTGCCCGGCGGGCATGCACGCGGCGTTCGAGCGGCTGCGGCGGCGCGCGTCGCTGGCGTGCGTGCGCGGCGTGGTGGCGCTGCGCGCCGCGCGCTGGGGGCTCGCCGACCACGACGCCGCGCCGCGCCCCGCGCCCGCGCCCCGCGAGCCCCGCGACCTCCCCGCACCCCGTGAGCCCCGCGAACCTCGCGCCGACACCGACACCAGGCGCCGCCATGCCGACAGTAAGCTGTGTTTTTTCTTTTGTTTTAAATTCTCAGTGTTGCCCAACTTTAAAAAGGTGATCACCGGTCTTACTGTATTTTATTTATTTATTTAAGCTCTATTTGCACAATCGCGTACAAAAGACAGACTTAAAGCCACAGGGCTTTCTCTCTGCCTATACCCATAGCTGGGCACCGTTAAACAAATAATTAACCTCGTTAATCGCCAATCCGTTACTAAAAAGTTAACTTCGTTAAACGTTAAAGCGTTACATTTCGGAAGACGTTAATCCATTAACACGTGATTAAAATTGCTTTTTTATATCGTTGCGCTAATGATCTATGTACTTATAAAACTGTTGGTTTGGGTTCTAGAAGTTAACAGGTTAGGAACAAAAAAAGACGTGTATAATTGGGTGTGTAATTTAATCATCTAGCATAATGTGGATATTGTCCCTTTATGAACATTAATATGTTGAAGTTCTCGTCTGAAAGCGAGGCTCGCACGCGAGAAAAAAGACGTTCAACTGCAGCGCTTGAGGGTATATCAGTATTATATTTAATAAACAGATTTATGAATATCTGTTCTCCGAGTAATGCCGCATCGTTGAACAAGTCTTTTGATTTCATGTCTATTGTCTAGCCACATTTTGATGAGATTTTGAGCTCGACACTTTAAAGATTTGTGGCTCTTAGGATTTTCTTTAGACTGAGTGACAGAATTGAAAAAGTCTTCTTCCTCATGTTCTTCTTCGTCTTGTTCCTCATGTTCTTCTTCGTCTTGTTACTCGCGTTGCTGCCACCGTAACGTGCAACTGTCGATCCTGTCGTATTTTTAGCCTGATTACTGCTCCCGGTTTCACCGATATCATCATTATTGTCGGAATGAGCGATTCTCCTCTTTGGCTTACCCGGTTAGAGCCCGGTTAGACCGCCTTGACCGTCTCTTCAAATAGTAGGTATTGGGACTCATGCGCTCTTCTTATGTGTTTTTAAAGATTGTTGAGACTCGATATGTGAGCTTTTATTTTGTTTGTTTAGGTAGGTAAGTATAGTTTATACTCAAAAAGCATTTGTTCTCTCGATCTGGATACAAAACTAACATAGTCACTCAAATGTGGCACGGATTTTCGTCCGTAGTGGAACCGGAATCCGATTCCATGATATGGTTTTAATTTGCACAGTACCTACACTGTTTTACACACACTGCACAGACGTAAATCACGGACAGTATACAAAATCCAAAAGTAGGTAGTTAACAAAAAAACAACACACTCTAAGCGCCGGCGCTAAATAATGAAACAATCAATCAAACGAATCATACATATTATGTAGGGAAAAACTGCGAAGAAATTTGATTCATATTATTATATGAATCAAATTTCTTCGCAGTTTTCTCACTCACACGCATCGGCTATACTAACGCCGCGCCACACTTGTAGACCGGCCCGAACTTACTTGTCAGAACGTATTTTTCACGGCGGCGGCGTGGCGCGGCGCGGTGCTTGGTAAATAGTAGGTACTGGATTAACGATTAACAGACTTGAGGAAATATAAGGAAGTTAACGAGTCCGTTAACATTTTAAAGTTAACAAAAGTTAATCCGTTAGTCGAAATGTTAACTTCGTTAATTAACGATTAACGGATTAACGAGTTAATGCCCAGGTTGAACCGAGAGCATATAGGATGCAAAGTGCATATGTTTTAAAAATAATTTGAATAACAAAAGATTACTTGTTATAAAAACTTAAATCAGAGGATTTTAACATATTATAACCATTGATCACTAATAATATACAATAAAAAAAGAGAATTAAAACTAGATACAAAATCAGTGACAAAAATGTCCTTACCGAATGAGCGCCCACTCGAATATTTGGGTGCGCTTTTAATTTGTACGTAGCTTTGTGAATACAAATTTAGGCAATGCATTTAAGGTTGAATTTACATTAATGTATATTTATTTCGACTAGAATTACGTCAAAACAATTGGCGACAGTTTTTAGAGAACTTTTGCATGGGATTGTGTAACTAGTTTTTTATTAGTAATCGATGATTATAACACAATATCTACACCACAATATAACCTGGGCGATCCGCCTCGGCTTCACACGGGTGATTTCTGGATCTCGACAACAGCGCCATCTACCGGGTCCAATTGTGAATCGTTTAGATCATCCAGGGACCCGTTCAAATACACACAAAAAAATTCGTAAAAATCGGTCGAGCCGTTTTCGAGTTTTAGCGAGACTAACGGACAGATTGATTTTTATTTAAAGAGATTACCAAAGTAAAAAAAAATTAGAGATGACTAAGAGTAAATAACATTTGTAACAATCGTAATATTCCAATTTATTATTTCGAACCCTTGTTTTATCATGTAATAAAAAAAAGGACAGCCGAATTGATAACCTCTTACGTATGCAGTCAGCCAATTATAATTAATCAATTTGCGTTTTTCTTGCAGATATTAATGGTGAAAGTGACGGAGGAATAAACAACGAAGGTGGTTATCTCGCAGATGGCCACACTCTGACAGCAGAAGAATGCGCCTTCCTACAGAATAATCTACCACCTAAAGTGGCAGCTCTCGAAGAAGATATACTGTGAGTTTAAATATATGTACATAAAATTATTTCATAAAATAGAAGCAAGGAACAAGCAAGAAAATAAGATTAAATAAAAATCAATTACCAATTTCAAAATCTTAGCAAACTTGAAAAATCCATAAAAAGGTTTGTTTGTGTTGTTAATTTATAATTACGTATGTTGGCTATGTTTGGTTTTGCCTTTAAGAATCGTCATTACAGCCCTTCACAAGTCCACTGCTGAACATAACCCTCCCTAAAGAAACGCCACAAAGCACCATTCCTTGCCACCTGCATCCGTCGACTTCCTGCATGTCTTATCAGGTGGTCACTCCATCTAGTGGAGGGTCATTTGCCTACCGGTACGAGGTTGCCACTCGAGAACCTTTCTTCCCTATCGGTTGTCGGTTCTTTGAGGTATATGGCCGGCTATTGCTACTTGAGCTTAGTAAACAAGGCCTTTAAGAATGCATGTTTTAAAACAACTCATTATATGCACGTTGCTGCCGCAGAAAACATATTTCTGGAAATATAGTTTTAAATTTAGAAGGGTTA
The DNA here is from genome assembly GCA_029286625.1 of Parnassius orleans. Taxonomy (NCBI): domain Eukaryota; kingdom Metazoa; phylum Arthropoda; class Insecta; order Lepidoptera; family Papilionidae; genus Parnassius; species Parnassius orleans. The sequence continues at coordinate 1,867,595 of JAGSMP010000194.1, forward strand.
TATTGTTTTTTTTTATAGCATAGAGTGACAAACGAGCACACAGTCCACCTGATGGTAAGTGGGTACTGTGGCCCATAGACATCTACATTTATCCTCAACTAAGTATCAAAATGCAGATGCGTTGTAACCCTGAGGACTAAGATGGAATGCCTCGTTTCCAGTAAAAGGGTCTCCGGTTCTCTACACTCACTATATTACGGTATTCTGTGAGACCGTAGTCCTACCCCGGTCGAGCCGACCTATTCGCGCTACAACCATAATATAGTTGCAGCGTGGCTCTGCCACCACGTACATTAAGGCTGCGTTTCCACCAGAGATGTGCTAGGCCTTTGAGCGGTGCGAGGATGCGTAGCGTAGTAGAGAACACATACCTCGCACACAGCCCTCGAACACATCCCTCGCAACACATCCTTCGCACACATTCTTTCCTTGTTTTGTATGTACAAAAACCTCGCTCCGCTGAGTCGTTTTGACTAGACCTGCGCTGAGCGAGGCTAGGTAAATGAAGTGATTCTATTGGTTCTTAACAAACACATCCCTCGCTACGCATTCTCGCACATCTCTGGTGGAAACGCAGCCTAATTTTAATTAATTGAATGACATATTATGACTTTCAAATAAATATGTCGGTACGACACGCGCGCCACTTACTGTTATGGGTGTATATATGTAATAGGTTGACAAAATTTTAGCGCAATCTGTTGAACGGTATGGGAGCGCATAAAATACGAACAAACAAAATGAATTTTATATATTAGATAATTTGTAAATAATATTTGTGTAAAATTTGCCTTTCACAACAGTACATTACTAAAAAAAAACTAATTATTCTCATCTAATATGATTCAAAATTTAGTTGAAACTTAAAGTAATGGAATGGGACTCAGTAACATTCCGGTTTAAATAATTGTATCTTATTTTATACAAGTGGGGATGACAAGCAAGCACACAATCCACTTTAAGGTACGTAGATACTGTGGCTCATTGACTATAGTTACATATAATTCTCAATTAAGAATTAAAATACAATGTATGCCTGGTTCCGCCACTCTGAATTGGCATTCTCTATTCTATTCTGTATTTTTGGAGAAAAATGCAACCAAGGGATGCCATGCCAGCCAAACGTTTTCAGTATGGCACCACCCATGTAACTTTAAAAATATTTTATGTATTAAAAATCTTCTTGTTCCTATGGAATGTACCCTATCAACACAATATATGTATTGCTGTCACATAATATTGTAAAAGTGAGTTTGTAATAGCAAATGATAAATTGAGGTGGATTGGGAAAAATATTTTCAGCAACAATACTTGTTACCTCAATTATTTAATTCATTTCAAAATATATATAAGAGTGTAAAAACTTGTAAGTTTTATAATATCTGTAAACCTGTACAGCTGTTGCCCTATATTGTAATGTTTTTCGGGTGTATGTACATGCATGCGTGTAAATTTGTCTGTTAATTTGTGCTTCCTTTAGCCTAAAATTTTGACGCATTATTAAGTACAGATGCCTTAAGATTTCAAAAAAAATCTTAATAATTACGCACTATATTTTTGTGTAATTTCAGCGATGAACTAGAAAATGATGCTTGGGAAACAGGCATGGATGCAGAGATGCAGGCCGGTTTCTTGGAGTTTCTCAAGATATCAAACCAGATCAAGCGATAACCTAATATTAAGTATGATAAGCCTAACATCGCTCGGTACAGACTAGATCGCGTCTTCAGTCTTCTAGCGACAGGGGAATAGTGAAAATTTACAAAAAAAGATATAAAAATATTTCAAAATAATAAAAATATCTCCAGTTACAGACCAACTTTATCATCACTCTAGAAGAATCGAATACTATGTGATGCTTAGAAGGCGATTAGCAAAGACTCAGTTGAAATAAAGTGACAGAGGCATTTAAAAAAACAGGTTTTGTATTTAATAGCATATCTTGTTAAATCTTGTTGTGCATTGGGCTCTTAACTTAAAAGATGCAATAGAGCATAAGCGATTGTATTAAATTGACAGTAATTCTTCCATTTATGCATTTGTTAGGAATTTTTAAGAAAGTTTAATAAGACTTCATCAGCATTAACTGACCCTTACTGCCTTTCAATAAATGTGTTAAAAATAATGGATACATATAAACCGGTGCTCTTTTAGAGTGGTTAATATTGGATGTTAAAGATGGTCTATATATTTTTTATTTCCTTCTATGTAAGCCAATTAGTAATAAATAATAATATATGCAGGTTTGTCAATGTCTTATTGTCAATTGTTTTGCAATTTAAATTGTATATTTTAGTATGTCGCTACAGTAGAATGCATTCATAATTGCATGAAAGCAACATAAGTTACTTTCTGTACTAGCATTTTATTTAATTTCAGTTAATATTTATCCATTATCAAACTGTTCTATGTAACGAACTTTGCTTAGTAATATATCAAAGACTAAATGTAAACAAGTATCAATTAAAGCTTTTTAAGGCGTGTGAAGAAGTGTGCCCGTGAGTTTTAATTTCTAATTTTTATTTATTCGAGTATGGCTAGAGTATTTTAGTTACACTAGTTTCTGTAGCGTATATTTTCGGATTGCTATTTATGACAAAAAATGCTTGTTTATGTTTTCGTCTAATTTCGAAAGTTACTTAGTGATCTCATTTTACCTACCATTTGTACTTTTTTCTTAAAATTATTGACAATAAAAAATGACATAATATGTACATACCATTGATAATGAAGCATTTTTTTATAGATTTAGTGAGTTTTATGAAATATGTTGTATGTACCATTTTTATATCATTCATTTTAGTCATTTCAAACTTACAAAATATAGGTATTTCTCCAATAACAATTTAGTGTTTTGTTTAGCTTCAATTACCCAACAAAAAATAATTAAAAGATATTTTAAGAATATTATTCATAAAATAATTTAATTTTAGTTTATTAAAAATAAATTAAATTAAAAATTAAATGCACAAATTTTCACGATAAGAAAACATATCCGTTTTCAATCATTTAATTTTGAAATGTCATAATATGAATTTTAATTTAATTATTTATAAACACAATTTGACAATAACTGCATGCTACCATCATTTGCAACAAGGAAAAGCATGAAAAAATATCTGAATTGTAGAGTGCGTTTTTTAAACACCAATTAATTAACACATATTTTACCGCCACTAAATACTTTCACAAATATTTACTTTTCTTTAAGGTTGAAGTTAACCTAAACGCCAATTTTGTCTCTTTTATGTTGTATTTCTTTGTCATTATCGATAAGCTTGTTTATAATGAGTGAGATTGCATGATAGTGAGCGTAAGATGAATTTTCAATCAGTGACCTAATTGCCATTTAATATTATTTATATATCCCTCACATACATAGGTACTTCAAAAGTATTAGGTATATTTAAGTCCATTCATATTTCTTTTCAATAAAAATGCAATAAACACATTTTTGAATATTTTTTGCAATATATACATGAATTATTTACTTGAAGCTTCGAAGCGATTAGGCAAATGTTTATAATATTCCATTGTATTTTTGTTGCAGTGATATTATGAATGTTATAAGAATAAATGGATATTTTAATAAAGTCATTTAAGTAAAATGAAGTTTTATTTTACATGTGCTAATTATTCATTTAAAGAATAAATTTAAACATGCATTAGTGGACGATATCTTAAGTTTAAAATAAATCATATTTACCTATAGTATTACAAATTTAGATGTCCTTTGCAATTATTTCACAATTAAAGTATGAATTTAATAGCAAGTTAAAATATTCTCCAATAACCTTATAATAGGTCTATTACCCTATTATTAAAACCTATTAAAGGCATTTGTAATAAATCAGTTTGTATACTTAATTCATATCGATACTTCCTGCTCCTTTTGAGCACAGAACATTTGTACTCCTAGAGGCTTTAGAGCCTGACGAACACAGAATACTAAGAGGATACTACTGACGAAGCTGTAAATGCCTTAGAGTAATTACATACATAGTAGCATCATATTAGTCTGTTCATAATATGTATGCATAGAGGGAACCTACAATTCTACATAAATTGAGTCAATATCCTTATCTCGCTTTTTCTAGTTTAATTTGCAAATATACCAAAAAGAGAAACGTATTAAAAGATGTTGCCTGTAATCACAGACTAATTAGTCTTTGCGTTATAGCATGGTGCGGGTGACAGCTTACACCAGCTTACACTTTAGGCGTGTCTATGTCTAGAGATGGAACATTGTTAAATAGATTTAAAAAAGGCGATTAACGATACACAAACCAAAGCAAAAATTATCGATATAAAAATTAAAACCGAAACATATATTTCTTTATAAACCACAATGCAGGTAAAATTAAGTTAAAGTTTAATACAAATTATGACATAATATTTACATAATAGCTGTTCCCGGACCTCGCGCGCTTGCTATTTATTACGATTGGATTTCATGGGTTTTAATTTTTTTGCGCGGAATGCTAATTTTTTTTCTAAAATAAAATTAGCCTGTGTTACTCCGTTACTCCTTATAACATCAGCTATCTGTCAGTGCCAGCTATAAGCCCGAACAAACAGACAGTAAGACAAACATTTTAAAAATTATTTTTGTGTTTTTGTTATGAATACCGTATATACTTTCATATGTATTTAGTAAAAGGCTGTTATTTTTATATTACTAAAAGACACTTCAATGTATAGATTATACTATGTATTAATTTGAAAATAAAAATCATCTTCTATTTCATGTTGATTGCAACATTCATATTGACATTTAAACAAATAAAATGGCTGCCAGCATCGGTAATTTTCAGTACGGCGTAGACTGCTCCGGCAGCTTTTCAAGGTACGAGTGCTAGTGCCTTTTACTATATGTGTATTAGTTTTGCCAGGTCCAATGGGCCAAATATCGGGACGGAAGGTAAAAATAATCCAGAATTTGGTTTATAAATCTAATGAAATAAAAATAAATAATAGGTTTTTGTAGCCATTTTGACCGCCAAGAGTTATGATAGTCTTTTGACACAATGCGTAATTTGCTTTATAATTATTTTTGCCTGAGCTGACCAACAAATAATTTATGGTCCATGCATCGAAACACTGCATATTCGTCTATGTGAGTTTTGTTCCCGTAAATCAGAATTTGTTGAACGATTAGTTCCAATTTACGTGATTTTTATATATTTGATTTATTTCAAAACCGATTTTTGATAGTCTGTGGTTGTTCGTTATGGCATGGCATAGTTTAGCGTGGCACATCAGTGTCGTAAGAGGGCGGTACCCATCCATGAAGTACAACAATAAATTTATGACGGGTATCTAAAAAAATACAAAACTTCATAGGCGTGAGCTGTCACCCGCACCATGCTATAACGCAAAGAATATTTTTTTTATAACTGGATTTACGGCTCTGGGTTCTAGCCCTTCTGAGCCTGAAGTTACAATGTATAATTATCCTTCATAGTACACTGCTTCACAATATGTTGATGTGTCACATTGTGCAGCCCTTGGGAGATTTTGAGGCAACTTGAGTCAGCAGACAGCTGAGATTTGGCGATGGTATCTCAAGGCGCCTAAGCAGACAGACACCTTATCTTGAGGATCACATCACTACCGTTTCCACTAATAGTTCACATGCGCAGACACTTAATACACAAAATCGCACCACTTTTACATATTAAAATCCACTTCAAACCATTATTTAAACAATAATACAGGTGCATCAATCCGCCGCCGGTTAAGTTCCCGCCAAAACTCGCAAAGACTATAGTAGATTCTATAGCTCAGAGTAATTACTAGCATAGAGCATAGACTTAGAATATATTGGCGTATAGACCACCTGACAGCCCGAAAACGCGTGACCAATTTTGATTTGTCATTGTGTGCGTTAGCTAGTGATGTACATTTTACTTACAAGGACTATCGAAAAATGATTGTTAAGGAAGCGGTAAAAAGATTTAAAAAAATTGTTTAGTGCATGAAGTTGAATAACTTCAAAAATTAACTAAATTTTACCATGATAGTTCTAAAATAATTAAAAAATATTGTTATAACATGTTCCTGGGAATAAGCTGAACCTACCTGCCTTTTGTTGGATTTTAATTCAAACGCATAAAATTCCAGGCGACTTTACTGATAAACTTAAAAAACTCCCCAATAATGACATCGGAAAGTTGTATTTTCGAGCTATGATCTATGGAGGAAAAAATTTACTGCCGTGGGCAGTTTCCCCGGAATTTCTTTTTTAACATATTGTTAATATAAATAGGTAGATACTTAAGTAAGCATATACCTATTTATATTTTAAATATTTTATAAAATATTTTGATGGAGAAATAAAAATGGGGACACGGAGTACATAATGGCTGCTTTATTTTTCATATAAGTATTACTTGTGATAATTACAAACATTTAATAATTAATAATTAAATACATTATAGAAGTTTATTTTAACATTCGACTTAAGTATTTATGTAAACTTAATAATTTAAGGAAGGAAACTTGTAGGAATCAGTTAAATAAGATTGCTCTATTTAAAGGCACATATGTTTATGAGGCTTCATCATGCTTCATATTTATATTCTTTCATCTGTCCCTGAAAAGTAATAATAAACTTATTATCATTTCAGCTGCATGAATTTTAAAAACATAATGATCTTAACACAGTAAAGTGCACTAAGTGTCTGAGGATACAGATGCACTCTCTATTCTCTCAATCTCGGTATGTTAAGAAAATGGTCACTCATTCATGGACTGACCGCGGCAAGTGCAACTTAATCTCGCAGATCTATTGATCTGCGCAGCTATTACTTAACCACGAGTTCCTCTTCTCTACGACTAACGCTGTAGGGGATGAACCACGCTATTTAAGCCCTCGGCACAATATCGGCGGCCATCAAGCATGAATCGGGCATCGACCGTTATGAGTATCAAATACTATGGAATTTATACCATCACGTCTCATGCGCGGTCGTCTAGTAGCGCTTCAGGAGCGTTACTAAATATCTATACCTAACTACGCTAAAAGTTTTATCATTGTGACTTGGGAATATAATCCGAAGTTCCGAAGCTCCGCTCAACCCCTTGGGGAAAATAGCGTGATGCTATGGTTAAGTAAGGTTATACATTTATTTTGGTTGATAAATAGATACTTAGTTGGGTTCAAAATGGCTTAAAGAGGATAATCTCAAGATTTTTTTTTGTCTTTAATGTACTACAGTTTTATAATGTATGAAAATTTGTCTCTATATTTATCTAAAGTTTTGAAAGTTAAATTTTTGAAGTCTTATTCTAACAATATTTTACTTACTAGTACAAATAATATATAAATGACTCCTTTTAATAAAATTGTTTTTATTCTATTTTTTCTTTTATACTTCTCAAGACAATGTTTGCTACAAATTGTTGAGTTCTTCTTTGCATTCCAACCAACCCGTCCAATTAACCTTAACCATTTTTTCTAATTATAGAATCCGGAGGGAATCTGTTTGACAAACGGCAAAATAAAATTACATTTTAGAACGCAAACCGAGGATTTCTTTTCTTATTGTGTGGACAAGTCTATCGATTCATTATAAACATTCAATATAACAATCGACATTAATTTTGACATAGTCGAGTCAATCCCTAGCGTACATGTAAAATATTTTGTTTAAAAATGTATTTACCAAATTCATGCAAATTATCAACAACGTGACTTTTTTCTTTGCAAAATATCAAAATTAACAAAATAATTGAAAACATTCTATATTTTAAACAGTATGTAACATAAATTATAACTAAAAATAAACGCGTCATAACATTGACGACGTCTTGAGAATTTGCCTGTGAAATGTGCAATTATCAGGATTATTTCTATTATTAACACCACAGTCACTCACAGAACAAGTAAGCACTTTGGAAAAAAGTTACTTACTAAAAATAACCACTATTACACTTTAAAAAATTACAAAATATCTAGGAGCTATTTCTTGCGTGCCGAATTGTGCCGACCTGTCATTCAAAATCGGTTATAGAGTCATGAGATTTGGTATCCTTTTCTATCTTGCATTTTTGCCATAAGGAATTTTCTTCTCCCTTGCACACTATGTTGGTCTATACGCCAGTATATTCTATGTCTATGGCATAGAGAGAGTCCTAAAATAAGAACAAAATTCTTATATCTGTACTCTATACGTATGACGTTTAACATGGTACAAAATAAGATAGCTATATTATTCTCACTTTCTTTCTTTTACAAGGTTGTTGCCGTTTTTCCCATTCCATATTCCTCTATTGATGTGCCATTAGCGAAACAAAAAACGTTGTCGTTAAATTCATTTAGATAGACTAACTTAGTAAAATTAGGGATTTTTATTAGTCCGGTTCGTAATACTTATTTATATCAATGTAAGTTTATGAAAGCTTCATCTGACATTTTACAACAAAAACGTAGTCAAATAATGCGGAATTTCGCACTATCGTTGGATATATAATTTAAAATATATCGCGAAAAGATCATTATGATATTTTTTTTTATATATAGAATAAGGGTGACAAACGAACACACAGTCCACCTGATGTTAAGTAGTTGCTGTGGCCCATAGACATATACATCTATCCACAACTACGAATCAAAATGCAGATGCGTTGTCACCCGTGAGGACTAAGATGGAATGCCTCATTTCCAGTAAAAAGGGTCTTCGGTTCTCTACACTCACCATACGAAACACAGCAGCCTTAAGCTCCTATTTTACGCTGGTATTCTGTGAGAGCATGGTCCTTCCCCGGTCGAGCCGACCAATTCGTGCTACAACTATACTACTAACATACCTGCAGCATGGCTCTACCACGTACAAATCTACTTAAATTCAGCTGGTATATTTCCGCTAAATTATCCTTAGACTTATTATGGGTTTCACAGGGAATAATAACTGTGTTTGTTTAATCGACACTGGGCTTGCTTCAAGGAACAGTGACACGACCGCGGTCTGCCTTCTCTTTTGTCGCTAGATCACAACTACCAATAAATCGATTACAAACGTATTACCCGTTTTCCTCTCTGCTCCCTCAAGATATTATCCATCACTCATTCATTAATTATAGCCTATCAAAAGTCCACTGCTGAACGTAGAGGGAATATTTGCCATAGTTCCCTCTCTTAGCAAGTGGGTTGGCAACCGCAATTTTTTATTATTTTGCGTTGTTATCAGGAAGATACTGTTACCTATCTCCTGTTTTATTTTTCTCTGTCGTCTTTTACGATACTCACGGGATGGTATCAGTCTTCGAGCTTCTAAGTATATTATTATTACTTAGAAGCTACTACCTACCTAACAAAAAAAATATATTCACCTTTCATTATGCTTCGGTAACTTAAAAAATGATATATTCGAATTCTTTTGTTTGCTCATTAGGCATCCATCCACGCAACAATTATAGTAGGAACGACGTTTTGCCATTATAATTTATCAAATAGATAGGTAATATACATAATTATTCTTAAATTACATTAAAACTTTTTCAACTATTTTATCCTACAATTAAATATACTAAACACTAAACAAAAACTATTTCGACGAGTATTTCAACAAGTATTTACAAAAAACTATTTACGTAAAAAAGAAACGTTAAAAAATATGTTAAAGTTTTTTAACGTTCTAGGCGATTGAACGTTAAAAAACTCTAACATTCAATCGCCTAGAACGCGCTAGCCCCGACTGCGTTGTCTCCCGGCGGCGCCTCGTAATAATTGTAGGTAATTATTTCACACAAGTAGCAAGAGTGACAGAGGCCTGTCAGGGTGACAACGCCTTTGCATTTTAATGCTTAATTGATGCTAGATGTAGGTGTCTGTTGTCCATAGCATCAACATATTATAGTCTATTCGCTAGGATACGGTCGCCGTTGTGTCTCCCGCCTTGGCGCGTGCCGCATCTTTTCAAAGGCGCCGCCACGACATCAAAGGTCACCGCGTGCGGCGTACACCCGCAGGAAAACCCGAACTGAAAGGTTCTTTGCTACTTAACTTGTGTTTATTATTTATATTCGTATTTTATTACAATAACGATTTATTTAACAAACACAGTAAAAAATAATAAAATAAAAGCAAAATAATAAGTGCGCCTCCGGGTGTACCGACACTATCTTAGCGAACAGACTATGCCATCAGGTGAAGAGTGTGCTCGTCTTTACTTCTATAAAAAAGAATATATCAGTTACTCTGGTTATGCTGTCAGTAACATCGTTACGGATTCTATCACGCAGAGTAAATCCGAGCAAGACCCTGTCCAAAGCTCGGTGAGCGATCAGTGCAGTTTTAATTTAAAACTTTTAAATAAAACTATCTATCTCTATCTACATTTAGACTTTTAATAAAAAGGAAAAGCCCAGTTCAAATAGCTAAAAATAATACATTAAATTTGTTATTATTTTAAAAGTACGCAGTAACTTAAAAGGCAATGAAAGAAGAAGAAAAATTTATAGAAGTATTAAAGCACCCACATCCGAAGCCATTATGCGGATATTTGTTTATGTATATTCTAAGGCGAACATCGTTTTATTCTTTTCAGTTTTTTGAAGTTGGCATTTTATTTTTTATTAAAAGTATAGTATAATTTTTGACCCTTTTGCGTAGACTAAGGAATATCAAAAGCTCGAATGTCATCTAAATAAGCGTCCTTCAAGCTGGAGTCCTAAACGATATTCTAAATTTTATTACGTCAATATTTAGTGAGGAATTGTGACAATTAGTGACTTAAGAAAAAAAATAATGACTTAATACTTTAAGAGATATAGCCCTATTTTGGGAGGATTCTAGCCTGGATTCAAAAATTCTATGATATAAAATCTTCAAGCCAGAATCCTCCCTAAGGCATATGAATAACTCCGGTTCCGTTAGAGCAATATGTTTCAATCTCGTAATATGGAAGTCACCAATTACTCACTAAATCTTAGAATAGGAATCACATCTCTGACGCAGACAATAATAGTGTTTTCGAAGGGGGAGGGGGGCTGTTAGCTTGAATCCAGGCTAGAATTCTCTCAAAAAGGGCTACCTATATCTCCTAAAGTATTAAGTCACTTTTTTGATGTGCAACGTAAATTTTTTTTGAGCGCGTCGTAGAAAAGTGTGCTGTTATATTATAAACTCATTTATATGTGTAAACTATATTTATAAATATATTTACTGTTTATAATAAGTAGGTATCTGAAAAAGTGCAGGTCATTGATAAAAATGCAAGTGACTAATAATGAATAATTATTAGAATATTTCAGTATTAAGCTTTTTTAAATTTTGAGGTTAATTTCTGTCGATGCTCGATTCATATTTTTAATTTTGATTAAAAACAAATATCTTTTTTCATGATATTATGTTTATGTTGCTTATTACCAACTACTGTAAGGCTCGCTCGTTTTTTTCTTAAGTCACTAATTGTCATAATAATTCCTCACTAAATATTGACAAAATAAAATTTAGGATATCATTGGGGAGAATCCCAGCTTGGAAGGACGCCTAAATTGTTAGTTTAATAACTACATCCTCTATTTTTCCACCCTAAGTGGTGGAATTTTTTTTAACTTATATGGTACCACTCCTGAAGTATTAATGATTTAATAAAAAAAGGAATCATAAAAACGGTCGACAATGGACGAAGATATCGAGTAATTCCCTACAAAAAAGAGCGTTACACACGAATTGAGATTCTCCTTCTTTATTCAAATCATCAAAAGACATTAAGTATGTATTTTAATAATTATTTCTATTTTTACTGTCTTCGTTTCTGTCTTGTTGTCTTTACATGGATTAATTTATTTCTGTAGTTTAAAAACTAAGGAAATACTTTGTGGTTTAAAGATATACATTGAAATTTTTGAAGTTATACTTCTTTTGGGGCGTTTGGGAAAAACGATGAGAGTGAATTTTTACGATGCGCTCGCACACCGACACCTAAAAACGACACCATGAAGTTGTTAACATGCGCGCGCACACTGATACCTAAAAGCGACAACTTCAGTGGGTAATTGTCTCTCAAGTTTTTGTTTTGTTACGCTAAAGAAGTATAACTTACATACACACCTTTTTTTATCGACGACATCTTCATTAGTCTCTATAACTTGGCTCTATACAGTACAGTGCTGGAGTGATCCTATACCATTTTGAAAACATTTGCGAGTGTAGACTGTAGAAGCTTTAACAGTCAAAATAAACAATACTTTTTTTTTATTAAGTAACTAAATTCTTCATTTTCATTTTTTTCAAAATCTACAAATAAATCTGGTAAAGAACCCATTTAAATTTCAGGCAGCACCTTGTAGGGGTTGAGAATTCCATTTGGGTCCATAAGTTGTTTCAACTGTTGCATCAATTGAAGTGCATTTGCATCTTTGCTGTAGTGAATGAAATGGGGCTTCCTGAAACCAACGCCATGTTCTGCGCTTATAGAGCCTTTTAATTTTGCGACTTCTTCGAAAATGTAAGGCTCCAGTATGGAAGACGCTTCCTGACTATACTTGGGTACGATGACATTGATATGAATGTTACCATCACCTGTAATTTAATGATTGTTGATTGCAATATTATTTACATACATTTTACAAAAGAAAAAATACTGAGAGGGCATTGCGGGTCCGCGGGCTCGAAACCCACATGTTTCTGGTCAGGTTTTGTCCTTGTGCAATTTGTTTGAAAAGTATCTAAATACATATGATTGAAGTACTTAATTTGAAATTACTCATTTTCAAAGCGACCTTTCAAATTAATCTAAGCTCCAAAAATGTTAAATGTTTATGAATCAAAAACTTACCGACATGTCCATATCCATAAACTCTTGATGCCTTCGCGCCCAATCTTTGCCTCAATAACGGCACGAGATTGTAATAGTTCCTGAGGGGTATTGACACGTCGTATTTAAATATATAGCCCTCTAGAAGCCCTGCACCCGCTATGTTCTCCCGCAGGTTCCAAATCGTCTAATGAAATAGTGATAAAAATAAATGAATATGTAATAAATATAATGCAGAGCTGCGGTAGGTCAGGACCTGCCAAAGAGGACCCGCTGACCTGCTTTAGGTTGCTCGCGGTAAATTGCATCGTACTTGAGCAGTCTGGGGTTCGAATCCCGCGGGCACTAATGTAAATGTTAATTGGAATTTTAAGTGTTGATTTACCACGTGCTCGGCGATGAAAATAAATATCATGACCAACAAAACCTACCGATACAGACGCACAAACCAGAAATTAAATTACAGATAATGTACCCAGAATGAAGGTTTTGTAACTTGTATATTCTGTGGTATGTGACGCCGGGTCGGACCATTATCAGTTATTGGGTTTTTCTATCAAGGTATTCTCAGTAGCAGCCCAGAGTCACAAAGCTGACAGTATTTCACCGCCATGCTCCGGCAAGCATGTAAAGCCGTTGGTCCCGCGTTCAATCTCTCTCGGTAGTGTTGAATTGCCCATCGGACTGTGAGAGAATAAAGTGCATCTGTGCTTGCGCACACTCTGGTGCACTATCATCCTGTCCTGCGCAGTTTGCAAGTCTCAGAGACTGGCAAATTATACCACTTAAAATGGAATAGATCGGTTCCTCAGTCGAATCAATCCATTCGTGTTGCAGTAAAGTAGAGTGCATGGTGACTAAAATAAACTTACTTTAGTCACCATGCGATCTACTTTGTTTTTATCTAAATTATTATAATCACTCACACCTGCATTTTAGCTGGGTCCGAAGTGACAGTTCCGTCTAAGATCAAACCGCTCTCCATTTCTTTTTCTAGGAATCGAGTGAGTTTCTCGGAGTCATGTGCTTCGTCACTGCCATGCGTCTCCAAGAGCACGTAGAATGGGTAATCGGATATCGGGTTTCTGAAATATTTTTTTATTGATTCTTTACTTTAGTAAGAAAAATTAAGTCAATTATAATATAGTAAACTTAAAATAAATTCATACGATACTCGTCTAAATCTCCCAATAAAAAAGACTGTTTAAAATTACCTCAGATAAAGATTTAAAGTAATATTTTAGTTAACTAGAGTACAAAAACTACAAAATTACCAAATATTAATATTTGTTATTGTTTTTGAACTTTTTATTAATAAATAAGTAGTCAAACAGTAAAATAATTAGTCAATTAGGTGAAGTAAGATATTGTTGATTTTTGTAATTTTTAATAAACATTTGCTTGCCATACCATATTACCTTGCTTATACCATAACAAATAATATTTATTTAAATTCCAAAAAAAAAACTATAACCTTTCATCATCGGGATGGGATCAACGGGACCAGCGGGATTCAGTGGGGTCCCGCTAGTTTGAAAACAGTGCTGGATTACAATCTCTACTTACGAGTTACTACAACTGAATTCGTTGCGAGTCTGCATAATATCTCTATACAGGGTTATTTTGTAATAACTGGCCAAATTTGCAGAGAATGTTCAGAATAAGTAATATAGGCAAATGGCGAAGAAAAATCTTTTTACGTGGTAGAGCCATGCTACAGCTATATTACTGGTATAGTTGTAGCACGAATGGTATAGTCGAAGCACGAATGGGTCGGCTCAACCGGGGAAGGACCACGCTCTCACAGAATATGAAACGAGGCATTCCATCTGAGTCCTCAGGGGTGACAACGCATCTGCATTTTGATTCGTAATCGAGGATAGATGTAGATATTTATGGGCCACAGCAACCACTTACCATCAGGTGGACTGTGTGCTCGTTTGTCACCCTTATCCTATAAAAAAAGAATTCATTAAAAAATTTCAAACATTCTGTCCTTTTTATCTTTTAAATTCAAAATGCGTGGTAATGCATTATTTTAACTGATTTTATTGCGCGCGCACACATTCGAAAGGGTCGATCGGTGGGCAAAAACGTTGTTGCCCATAAATAACATTCAATTTGGGATAATTTGAAATAAAAATAGAAGCCTTATTTACTCGTATTTTCAAAAACTGCAATAACGGTATGTCATTATTTATATATTTAAACTTAAGTTTAAAATTTAGCTACTCTTTGAAAAATAACCCTGTATATAAAAATCAATTGCTGGGTCCCTAGATTGTTTAAATTCTGAGTTGGTTTTATTTAAAAAAAAACATAATTTGCTTAGGTATTGCAATAAACATGAAACCTATACTGCCGACTCTTAAAGCCGATTCTTAACTGTTAAATATAATCTTGAAAATTTGAGGTCAGCAACCATATAGACTAGAACAAGTGGCAACATAATTTTTGAATCCTGCCCTAGAGGCAGGGTTTACC
Organism: Parnassius orleans; assembly: GCA_029286625.1. Classification (NCBI taxonomy): domain Eukaryota; kingdom Metazoa; phylum Arthropoda; class Insecta; order Lepidoptera; family Papilionidae; genus Parnassius; species Parnassius orleans. Next base: position 1,882,843 of record JAGSMP010000194.1, read on the forward strand.
AATATGACGCTTTCAAAACGTAATTATAGCTAACATGAAGCTTGAAGCACATTCTGAAGATTTTTTGTTAGGTAATAGTATATTTCTTAGACATGCATTTTATTAGATAAAATACGTGTTGTATTGACTAAATGTATTGGTGTTCACTTACGGAAGTTTGAGGTTCTTCACTGTCGAACTTATAGAGTCGTTGTCGGCCATTTCGAATGCTGATAAAATTTCTCCAAGTGATGATTTGGCGCTTGCATATAAACGGAGAATGTTCTCGAAGTTCTCGACACCTAAAATATATTTTAATCACCATCACGTAATAAATGTCCAATTTCACATTCTTTCCCCGTTTGTGTCGCTCAAATAACCGAATATTCAATTCCCTAGTCTCATAAGTTATGCAAAATTCGAATAAAGAAAAATTGCCTAAAAAATCTCATCGCCAGATTTAAAGGTGTTGAGGCCCAGGGTAAACGAAGGAATAAGGCCTTTGTTTATGTGTTTTACTTAATTTCGGTACAATGTGATCCTCTAATCGAAAAAACTTGAAAAAAATTGTACAATGGTAAAAAATTATAACCTTTTATTTCAAAATTGTAATTTAGATATGTTTTGTGAAAAAATAGCTACTTTTAAAAAATCGATTTTGGATTTTGGAAGAGTCATTTTAGTTTCAAATTCTTTCATATTTTTTTCTCTGTACTAATTTAAAAATTTTAATATGTATTCTGTAAAACAATGTCTTTTATCATATAACAATGTTGGTCATACCTTTAATTTAATTGCATATGTATAATGTATTTTTCAAAAATCGTGATATCATAAGTTCCTTTTATGTATTTAGTTGGTAAGCCTTATTAAAAAATAAAATAAAAATAAAACCTTTGGCCAAAAAAAAATACATCAAACGCTATAAAATCTCCCGCTTTTATGTAAGTTCCAGCCAAACCTTCCTATGCCTAGCAGGAGACTTAAATGGTGTTCTATCTCAAACCTATAAATGCTAAAAAATAAACATAGGTAATTAAAATATTTTACCAAAAAATCCCACTGAAACAGCTTTTGGTAGCGCAGGACAATGAATAGCTACTTTTGTTACAAGTCCCAAAGTGCCTTCAGATCCAATAAATAAGTGTTTTAGGTGATATCCAGTGTTATCCTTCTTTAAAGATTTGAGGCAATCAATGACAGTCCCATCAGCTTTTACCTTAAATCAGGAGAATACACATAAGATAGGAATCAATATTTCACTGAGATTTTTTTTTAAATTACCCCCACACTAAGATATTCTCCTGTATCGTGTAGATTAATGCTGTTGTGTTTCGTATGGTGAGAGTAGAGAACTGGAGACCCTTTTTACTGGAAACAAGGCATTTCGTCTTAGTCCTCAGGGGTAATAACGCATCAGCATTTTGATTCTTAATCGAGGATACCTAAATGTAGGTGTCAGGTAGACTGTGAGTCCGTTTGTCACCCTTATTCTATATAAAAAAGGTTGTTTATATACATAAATTGCACAAGGACAAACATCATGACCCGGACCCGGAACAATTATTTGTTGGTCTTACTTAACGTATTAAGTACCTACTCCGTGCGAGATTTGTTTTTGTAATTAATACAACGCCAAAAGTTATAACATTGGAGATAAGGATAGGACAAGAACCTAGTATGATAGCGGCGTAGCTACCACCTACTTTTCTGTCTGATAGTGACAAAAAGATAAATGTTGGAATAACTAAGCCAGGACGGTTTACCATCTCCAGTACCATTAGTTACAGGTAGGGTAGTCGAGTCGAGTTGCCTGGTTGGTCTCGTGGTCGTAAGGACAACTGTTGATCATGAGGTCCCGGGTTTGAAACTCGGGTATGGCCAAAATCATTTACTGAATTGCCCGGAGTCAAGAAGACGTCGGTGTTTCACCTTCATGCCACGGAAAGCACGTATAACCGTAGGTCCTGCGTCTGGTCTCTTTCTGGCCCGTATTAGATTACCGTCCCATCGGATTATGAGAGTGAGAGAATAGAGAGTACACTTGTGCACCTGTATGTGTGCCACAATCGTGAATTGTAATACTGTCCTACGCAGATGGCTAGTCTCCGTTGTGTCTGGCTGCTATAACAGAAAATTCGTTTTGGAGGACATTTTTAACAGTCGAGACAATAATAGATAAAAAATAACTATCTCTATCATACTGTACAGTGTACACTATGTATTAGATATATTTCTAACTAGCTTTTTACCCGCGGCTTCGTTCGCATGGTCATCAATTTAGAAACATCATTAAATGCTATTCCGTGCCAAATTTAACAAAATTCGATCACTTTTAGAGTCACTTCGGTGTCTGTCTCTATGTCAGTTTATCAAAGAATTTTTTTGAATTCCCAAAGACTATTGGACCTAGATTGAATTTTGGCATATATATAATATGCTACAGGAAAACGTGAATAAATAAGTTTTTTAGAATTGCGTTAATATTATATGTATAGAAACATCTACAATTTTTTATATTGGACGTATCTTCCGTTTTATCCATAAGAAAGATAAATTGTCTTGGAATCAAAATTTATTATTATTATTTACTTTTTACATTCATTCATAATTAAAGTTAATTTAGTTTTAACAAAATAATGATGATTTCATGGTCTTATATGCGATATTTGATTCATATCATTGGTCTCATTTAATATTGTTTGGCACCATAAAATATAATCTGATATTTTTTCTACGTTCGAGTAGACTTCAAAATTTCATAAATGCAGTTCTATAATAAAGAATACTACACATGTAATAAAACAAATTTTAATAAATCACGTAACATTTTAAGTTTCATTTAACCGGGTTGTACAAAACACATCTTTCGTAGAAAGTTCCATAAAAATTTGCGTAAAAGAACATATTGCTGATGTGAAGCACCGACGCTCCGGGAAGTCTGAAGTATGTTCAGTATCGTCCCAACCATTATATCAGATCTGATAGACAACAAATCGTCGCAATAGAACACCGATTCCTACCAAAGATGATTTGCGAGGCTATTGAAATTAAAAACATGAATAGCTACTTTGACAAAGGGCACTATATTATTACATTAAAACTATGAAAGTCAAAACTATACTATCTAGTAATATTAGCTATAGAAGGTTGGGGTGCGATTGGCTCAAGAGCCAACCTAAAGCCGCGGACATTTATTTATTATATAAAAAAGGCATAAACTGATGTTGATTCTGTTAAAAATCTCTTTCTGTTAAAAAAACACGCTATCAGCGCCGCTAACGGTGAAAAAATATTTGACGATATGACCACATTATCATGAAATAGCAATGTTGTGTTTAGTTATTAAGATCGTTAAACGATATCTATTCATTGATTTGGCTAAGCTATATCATGACAAGGCCAACAAACAGTGATAAATATCATGAAATGACACCATTTCAGGAAATAACGATTTAATGACAATTTTGCAATAATTGCAGGCTGACCAGTTTTAATCAGTTTATATACAGATCTATATCTGAAATATGAAATCTGAAATATCCAACGTATGAAAATGGATATGTTTTTAGTTCAAAAATATAAATTTTCATACGTTTGATATATGTCACTATTACCTATTATTTTTTAAATTTTAATTGTTACACTTACAGGATTTTTAAATAACTTTATAAATCTAATTATTTAAACATATAAATGTAAGTTATTTATATTATTTAATTTATTAGTTACTAAAGGCAAAACATAGATTTTTCATTTGATGATAGATGGCGCTGTTTTGATAATTAAAACGTATATCGTCAGCGGAGTTTCAAATTGTTATGCAAAGGTTAAAACTAATTTTAAACTTTATTTACAAATATGATATTTATTTGAAAAACACCCGTCATCCCGCCTATTAACTAACATAATCATATATAATAGAAAATTAACATCTAAAGGAAGAAAAATACTTAACCTTCTTTTTTAAGTTCCGTAATCGGATAAAAAGTAGCCTATAAGTTGACCCGGGTTATTAACATATAAAATTACAAATAAAATTTTATGGAAATCGGTCCAGTAGTTTTTGCGTGAATCGGTAATACACAGACAGACAGACAGACAGACAAAATTCTAAAAACCACTAATTTGGCTTCAGTACCCTTTATTTAGTCTCCTGGACTTGTTTTTTCAAGAGTATATTAGAATTACAGACACGACTTTTCTACAGATTTATTATATGTATAGATGTAGATGAACGAGATGATCGAAGGTATTGCAATCACCATTGAATGAATAAAAGAATGAATATCTATATTTTTTTTAAATATGGTAGTTTACATGGTCTTAAAACTGTTGGCCCGGTTGGTCTGCCACCTTGTAGTACTACACCCATTTTCTGAATTCGAGAGAGAGAAAGTCGGCACTGTCAAAGTCTTAGCAGGCATGTCGGATTTTAACGTAGTTGTACATGAGTTGCGAGAAGTAATGCAAAAATTTAATTTACTTACAGCTTCAACTCCTAGCACGGAACCGTGCAGATTTCCATATCGAAGCAATCGGAGCCCCCCTGCGTTCGTACTAATGTTTCCACCAATGTGACATGAGCCTTTTGCACCAAGGTCTAGGGGCATAATGAGATTACGTTCTCTCACATAATTATCCAAATTTTCTAAAACGCATCCTGCTTCACATATCAGTGCTCCTAAATAAAATTATACAATACGTTATCAATATGTTTTCGGAAATAATTAAACAAATGCTTAAAATTACGATAGCGTTAAGTAAGTTATGTTTATACATTTACTGAAGAAACCTATCCATTGGCAAAGAAAATTGCCATTGGTCTAATTACGCTAAGTTAAAGTTAAAACTCCTCATGAGCGTTTCATTTAATTTTGATGAAAAAAATAAAAATAGTGACGATAATGTATATAAGAAAAAAAAACAGAGAATCTGATCGACTTTCATTAAGGCTGGGTGTTCCAAGCGCATTAGGTATTTACAAACGGTCGTCGCAAAGATCGAGTCGGGCCGCGCATATGATCGTGATTTTTACAAAATAATCACAAAAATATTGTTTTATAGTTATAAACAAATATTTACACAATGAGAAATAAACACACAAACAAAAGTTTAACTATAGTCTATATAAGTTCCATAAAACTATAATTATTTACAGTTTATTTTATTTCCTAAATATTATTTACGTAGCAGAAGTGCGCGCGTAAAAATTTGGCGCAGCTCTTAAAGCTGGCTTTTCACTATGGGATATAATATATATTATATCCCGAAATATAAATTATATCCCGCGATGGGCTTTCACACTGTGAGATATATCTTTTAACCAGTGTGTGTTCGTCATTGATTACCCTGTACCCGCACACGGTTCTGCGGCGGTGCGGAACGGTGTGCGGGTACAAGGGCGAAATATAATATGAAAATATCGCTCGGTCGACCGAAAAAATATTTATAGTTTGAGATGTAATATATATTATAGCTCAGTGTAAACGGTTCCATTTAAAAGTATGGTGAGCGATATTAATTTATGTCTCGAGATGTAATATATATTATATTATATCCCATAGTGAAAAGCAGGCATATGTGGGCATGCATAGCTTACAGCTTACACTCTTAACAATAAAAACCTCCACTGTTACTGTAATCAATGCTTAAAATTTTAACTTTTGAAAACAGATTTACTAATTACTATATTTGTTAAAAACGTCCAGCGGGACACTGGCAAGTGGCAAGTGACGCGCGGATCGAAAATCACTTGAATAATCGATAATTTTTTTAATGAATGTAATGAAAAAACACGATCGGGTGGTATTGATTCCAAACTGAATTACCTATAAATTGATATTTTTTATAGAAAAAAGGAGTATTAGTACTTGTTTAAAATGAAATTTGGTTTATAAAAAAACTGCAAATCGAACGTAGTTCGGTAATTTTTTTCTATCGAGAAAATAGTGTTGTATCGTGTATTGACCGGGTGCATCGTAAGGAGAAAGAATGTATCTAAAAAAATTTTTTTTCAGATTCTAAATGTAATAATTTGGCTATCAAAAACCAATTTTAAAACGGACAAAACAGGAACACCCAGCCTTAATAACTTTTAAACGGTGTTGAGTTCAATAACAAAAATCAATAGGGATCCTCCTTAGAATAATATGGAAACTTATTTAATACTATATATCTCAATCTATTGCTTACATTTCTATTAAGCGAGAAGACTCACTGACGTACAGACCAACGGACGGCAGTCCATATATAATTTTTTCAATAACATTTTTTGTTATGTAATCTAAAGTGAATCAATTAGAAAATAAATTAATCTTATGATTCGATGTAGTTATTGTTACGTTAATAATAATATGGATTTGATGTCTAGCTAAAAGTATAAGAACGATTTTATGTAGCGAAATTGAGTTATTGCCACACATCGAGGGTAGAGCAGTTCTTCACGTTGTGACTTGTGAGGCGTGCAATATCACATTATTTTTTCATTATAGATGAAGGCTTTGTATAGAAAATTATTTTGACATTCACACGCAACGAGTTTGTTTTGAATTTCCATTAGTTATAGATAAAGTTGTTAAATGTTGTGTACTACAAACCCGATATTTCGTCCAAGCTGATTATTTTATTCATGAGCATAAAACTAAGTACAATTTCGTCAAACACCGGGACAGATCCTCCAACAAGGCCTGTGTTCCCGCCTTGCGGACATACTGCTAAACGCTTCTGATTGCAATATTTCAGAATTGTTGAGACCTCCTGTGTAGTCTTAGGTTTTAATACTAATTTTGATTGCCCTGAAAAGATTAAAAACATAATGACTCTTCATAACACGACATAATTACTCTTCATTTAATTAATATTCCATGTTCACATCAGTATTTTGTGCCAAGTTTAAGTAATATTTTAGTAGAATAATTTTTTTAAATATTGACCTAACATCCCTTGGGGTTGTAAGAGGCGACAGAGGGAAACTGAGATAAGAGATGGGCAGCAGCAACTTTTTGATAACAACAAAACTACAATAAAACTGCAGTTGCCAACCGGCTTCCCAGGCGTGGCAAATATGGCAAACATGAGCCCCCCATGAGCGCTGACGCAAAGAAACGGTCCACATCCCCAGTGGCGAAACTAGGGCTCCAAACTAGGGCAAGCCCAAGATATGGTTTTGTTGTTTTTAGCAGTTTTATAAAAATTTACCTTTTCTCTTTTCAATTTTACGATAATAATATTGCGAGTTGAAAAGCATAAATTTTCAACTCGCAATATTTATTCTCTCAAGTAAACACACAGAGTAAACATTGAAATGTGAAGTGAAGTTGCAAACGTATCGCCCGCTCGCCCCCGCGCTTGACTAACTTCACACTAAAAGCCGGGATTTATCGCTCCATACAAGTTGCTATATAAACAATCGTAGTTATATTTTATTATAGAACATTTTGCCACAGGTTAGAAAGGGAGCGATCGTCTTCTCGAAAGCCCGGTAAAACCCCACGTGTGCGAGAGAGACGACTAATTTTTATGACAGCAGTATCGCGCAGTTATGCCGCGTGTTGGCGTTACATAATAAGGCTGCGAGGTCATGAGCTGTGTAGAACAGAGAGGCGCGCGGGAAATTTGAAATAGTTTGAAACAGTTTACGAGTTATTTTATTAGTTGATATTATTGATTGAGCAGTTTGATAGGACAAGCCCGGCTTCTTGGCTTCTATGGAGGCTTCGCTACCGCCCGGTCCCCGGCGGCCCTATTCCTGGCTACAGTGACGAACATGGTAACGGCAGTGCAGGGGGTACTAAGAATCTCCTGTGGAGGTTCGGTTGCCACCTAAAACGACTCGACCTGACAACATTCAACGCATGCACCCTGTGGATTAGCAAGAAGATCCTGGAACTGGAAGAAGAGATAGACAAGTTGCGCTGGGATGTATAAAGAGCATATTCTGAGTGACTGACTCATCTATCAACGCACAGCCCACATCGCTTGACAAATCCGAATTTTAGGACAGTACCTGCCTTTTATGACGTCGGCATCTACTAGGAATGGATTTTTGAAAACTCAACCCCTAAGAGGGTGAAAAAAGAAGTTGGAGTACATTCATCCTCTTTAAGTGTCCGCCTTGAGTGGTTTTCACTAATCGAAAAGCTTTAGTCTAACTTAAAATCTACGATCATCATCATTTCGAAATATGATAAGTTTCCATGTGATACATAAAAAAGAACATTCGCGTCGAACAAAGAACCTTCTCGTTTTTTGAACTAGCTGGCTCGATAAACATTGTTCCTACTTTTCCGGTTTTCAATCCGCATACACTCAATTTTTTACAGTGTATAATATTTTGTTCGCTAAGATAAGGTTGCCTTTGTGGCGCGCCGCGACACCTTGGCACGTACCGCATTTTGTTAAAGGCGCTGCCGCGACTTCAAAGATCGCCACGTACGGCGTACACACGCAGGAAAATTTGGCACTTTAAAACGAAGCGCCGTAGTGAAAGGTTCTTTGCTACCTAACTTGTGTTTATTATTTATATTCCTATTTTATTCTTAGAATAGAAAAACATTTATTTAACAAACACAGTAAAAAATAATAAAATAAAAGCAAAATAATAAGTCAATCTAATTTTTTAGCACTAAACCAATAACTATTCACAATGTAAACCATTTTGTTCAAAAAAGCTATGAACCATCGTCTTGACAAAACAAATATACTGTGTGAATATAATTCTATAATATGATAAATATGTACACTTAAAAGTAATAATATATGGAATAAATAAAGATTTTACGATTTACGATACAAACCTCGGCAATTTTTAATCCAGTCTATATTGAACGGCAAGACATCGTCATCGTCAGTCAAGACTCGGTCTTCACTTAAAACTGTCTTGAAGTAATCTACATCCGACGCCTCTATGGTTCCGAATGGCTTTCTTTTCACTTTGTATTTCTCCTATAATACAATATTTCTTGTTTAGCATGTATCGTCCAAGGATTTAGGTTTTAACATTGGCAGTGACAAATGAAAAACCTAACTACCTATGTAATAAATAAAAGTCACTCAAGTGCGAAGAATGTTAACACACATAGTGTTCCGTGTCTTCTGCAAGAACAATAAATTAGATAGGTATGTATTTAAATGTTGATAACATACTTAAGTAAGTAATATTTGTGAATACAGGCTATTACGCCCGTTAAAACATTACTTTCGTAATTAGTATAAGAGAATAGCTAATAATACGTAGTACTATTATTTATTCTGTTCTAATAATAAAAAGAAAAGACAGTAGGTAAGTAAGATGTTTCTAAGTGTATTCATTCGTTAACGTTTTGATACGACTTCACTTAAGTCACAGAATAAATAATAGTACTAAGTACTCGAGTTGAGTTGTTCTACACTGGAATCGCGCGCAACATCACGGCGAGAAAATACCCCAAAAAAAGAAATGACTCCTCACTCGCAAAGGTTTCGCATTGAAGTTCGCACATTGTTTCACGTGTTTGAGAGATGGATGTCGAATTAGCTATCGCTACGTCTCCTGCTATGCGCATAAGCTTACCATACTTATGAATCTTTATGATAATTTAAATGTAAAAAATCCCCGGTCAAGCCGACCCATTCGTGCTGCAGCCATAATATAGCAGCTGCATAGCTCTACCACGAAAGACCTAATTGATTATGTGCTATGCTCGGTTATCTGCGTGATAAATTTAGAAGTTTTTCTTTTTCTTTTAAATTTTCGGACAACAAGAACGTGCGTGCACTCAGCCGCCCGAGTTACCTCGGGGTATGGGCTGGACTGAAAACCAGTGCTATCACTGAGTCCAGTCCAGGACCTTTTCGCAGTTTCATGTTGCAGCAAAGGTTTTTTTTCAAGTGTATTTTTTTAATTTATAATGTTTGTCAATTATATTTAATTTAGTTTTATTTATGTTTTGCATGTAATTACTTTTTACTTGTTGTGCTGCATGCTTAAACTGGAATAAACGCATTTCTTTCTTTCTTTCTTTTTTCTGAACGAGGATATCCGCAATAGAATCAGAGTAACCGACATAGCCCAACGGATTAGTAAGCTGAAGTGGGCGGAAGTGAAGCGGAAGTAAGCTGAGGTGAAGCGGAAGTGGTAGTAAGCTGAAGCTGGAATGGGCTAACTCGAAGAACCGACAACCGATGGGGAAGAAAGGTTCTCGAGAGGCAACCTCGTGCCGGTAAGCGAAGTGTAGAGCGGCCCACCACTAGATGGAGTGACTACCTGGTAAGATATGCAGGAAGTCTATATGTAGATGCAGGGGGCTATGGACCGTACTTTGTGGCGTTCCTTGAGTTTTGTTTATTAATCAATTAACTACTCTCATCAAATATTGCCGATAGTAAACCGAACAGTGAACGAATCAAACAACAAAAATCGGGGAACATTGCGCGAAGAAAGCGCGAAGGTGCGAATCGGTTCCACATTATGTTTTCGCACAATGTTCGCGACTATTTGCGCCTTCGCGGGGATTCGCCGTCTAAATGGGAGCTTAGGGTAATTGCATACATATTTAAATAAAACTAGTTTTTACGGATTTTATCGCGTATACTTATTTTAAATTCCTGACGTTTCCAGCACTTTACTGCACCCATGGTTATGAGGGGGACTGAGGTGTATGACGTATTAATATAGTAAGTAGTAAGTATTAAATCAGCATCATCGATTTTTCTGGTGATAAGATTTTGAGTGAGTTTGAGGACAATCTGAATGAGATTAGAACGGGTCCCCAGCATCTTAAAAACTGCAACGGTGAGGATACAATTACAACAGAGCTTTTGCAAGTAAGTGGAGAATTGGTACTCCTGAAATTTCTTTCAGGAGCTATTAAATTTTGCCCTTCCACTTAGCACTACGATACGCCACCCATGACTACAGGGCTGCAAACTGCCCTCTCTAATGTTTTCTAGGACAATGTAATAAAAATAAATGTTGCTATAAATTTCTCTCCTATAAATTTGTAAAGACAACTTGTTATTGGGTGAGACAAACACGATCGAAATATGCGTAAAGATACTTATCGTCAGTTACGCAAGCTCCTTGTGATGGCTAAATTACAATTTCATTTTTGGCTTTGGCTAATCTGCCATTGTCTTGTGTTTGTGGAGCATAAGCGTCGACCTCATGCCGGTGGAAGCTGAACGGTTCTTTAATCAAATAATTATTAGGCTCTGCCAACGGCTTCCGATTGCTCTAATGAATATTAATTATTTCAAGACACCTAAAAGCATCAGGCTTAGTGCAACCAATGTCGCGCCCTGTAGCCTTACCTTGTAAGTCATGCATAAAGTCGATGGATGCAGGTGGCTCACAGGTATTTTGTGGCATTCCTTCGGGAGAGGTCTATACGGGTAATTTTTTTATCTGGAAAACTAATATTATAAATGCGAAAGTGTGTTTGTTTGTTTGTTTGTCCTTCTTTCACGTCGCAACAGAGCGTCGGCATGGCATGATTTTTTGTATGGGGATAGTTCGGTGGCTGTAGAGTGACATAGGCTACTTTTTCCGCGGAAAACATCTCATTCCCGTGGAAAATCGAATATGTTGCACAAGTTTGTCCTTCTTTCACGTCGCAACAGAGCGTCGGCATGGCATGATTATTTGTATGGGGATAGTTCGGTGGCTGTAGAGTGACATAGGCTACTTTTTTCCGCGGAAAAACATCTCATTCCCGTGGGAAAATCGAATATGTTGCAAAATTAAATTCAGCTAGGTGGCGCCACCGTGATTCTACAAGACGGACGACGGTACGATGGACGAACACAGAAGGTCAGATTATCTGGATTATTATGTCTTTTACCAAAATTAAGATAAAAATGTATGGATCTGTATTTTTCCACAGGACCGGGAAGAAAGCGATAAAAAACATAAAATTCACCAGCTGATTTTCTTCAAACGTTTTGGTGCATCGTAATTCACAGAATAGGCGATAACCTCGCAGACGATATTAAGTAATCCGTTGATGCTCTGCCTACCCCGCAAGGGTTACAGGCGTGATTATAAGTATGGATCAGAAATACTATCACCACCTGTCACGCTTTCACCCTTAACTATTACTTAACAATGGTAGAAACAGTTCTTAGTAAGCCTTATTAATAAGCCTTAGTAATATTTATTGAACGGAAATGAATACAGTTCTTATATGTGGTTATGAATGAATCGGTATTACAATAAGAAAAATTGTGCAAAATTATAAGAAAAATATTTTTGAGAGTTCTTATTAAGTAACGTATACATAGTTTAAATTGATTCCGCTAGATGTCGTTACTAGGTTTTTAAAACGCGGTAACGAAATGTTTCCTGACATGTTAACTCCGCCGTTGAGCCGCGCGTCAACTTATAGTGCATACGGTACCTATACGCTTAAATTGTTTCTATTTCGTAGCTTATTCGACTACCTGCTTTCGATTTCGGTTGTTTGTTATTTGCTTTGTGATTTGGTTAAGGTTGAATGGTTGGTTATACATATTTAGACTCTGGCTTTGATTTTGGATTTTGTTTATTTAGAATCGTGAATTGGTTTTCGTTGTTTTAGGTTGTTTAACAATATTTCAAAGGAATATTAATAGTATAGATAGTGTTTACGGTACCTATACACTTAATTCTTTTTTCGTTGGTTATTTGTGTTGACTACACCTTTCGATTTCGGTTTTCTGCGATTTGTTTTGTGATTTGGTTTAAGTTGATTTAATTTTTTTTGGCTATCGTTTTCGGATTCGTGTTGTTGTTTGAATTGGTTTTGTTGTTTTGATTTTAAAAAATATTTAAAAGGAATATTTATTCCTTTTAGATATTTTGGATTTGCTTTTAAAAAAAATATTTAAAAGGAAATTTAATTCCTTTTAGGTATTTTAACGTTTTTTTATAAATAGGTTTTTTCTTACTTCATAATGCCTCGCAAACGTAAGTCCAGCCTTTCAAGAGTATCTTCTCAAAGACAAGCGAAAAGATTAGCTCGATCGCTAGAATCTTTAGAAGATGCTGAATTGAGAAGGCAAGAACAAGCAGAGCGTCAGGCTGCTTTTAGAGCATCTGAGACACCTTCTCAACGTCAGCAAAGGCGTCTTGAACAGACAGAGCGTCAGGCTGCTTTAAGAGCTTCCGAAACACCTTCTCAAAGTCAGGAAAGGTGTCTTGAACAGGCAGAGCGTCAAGCTACTTTAAGAGCTTCTGAAACACCTTCTCAAAGTCAGCGAAGGAGTCTTGAACAGGCAGAGCGTCAAGCTACTTTAAGAGCTACTGAAACACCTGCTCAAAGTCAGCAAAGGAGTCTTGAACAGGCAGAGCGTCAATCTACTTTAAGAGCTACTGAAACACCTGCTCAAAGTCAGCAAAGGCTATTCGAACAAGCGGAACGTCAGGCCGCCTTAAGAGCCGCGGAAACACCTGATGAAACTCAACACAGACTCATTGAGCAAGCTGAACGTCAATCTACTATAAGGGCATCTGAAACACCAGAACAGACACAGGCGCGAAGAGATGCAAATGCACAGCTCCAAGCTGAACGTCGACAAAATTTTCAAAGAAACAATCGGTCGGTTTTTAATGACGCAGCATTCAATTATGATCCGTTGATTGATTATAAAATCACAGGTTAGTTGTTATCGGACTGATGGACAAGGCGTGTCGATTTTGCAGCGCTTTAAAATGGAAAGATGAGACCGCAGGCATGTGCTGTTCCAATGGCAAAGTGTCTCTTCCGTTACTTGGGGAACCAGAAGAACCTTTGAAAACTCTCTTTTTATATGATGCTAATGAGTCACGGCGCTTTTTAAACAGGATCCGGAAATATAACTCATGCTTTCAAATGACGTCCTTCAGAGTTGACCGGGAAATAATAATGCCGGGATTTTCGCCTACATTTACGGTGCAAGGGCAAATTTATCATAGAATAGGTTCACTTTTTCCAGCTGAAAACGAACAGCATAAATTTTACAAGTATATTTTATGGGTGACGAAGAAATTGAGGTAGACCGTCGCTGCCAATTTATCCAGGGAGTTGAGAGAGACACAGTGTTCAAAATTCAAAGATTCTTGCATGAACGTAACATTTTAGTCAAAACATTTAAAACTGCTTTAGAAAACCTACCTGAAGACGATTATAAAGTCGTCATTCACGCAGATCGGACCCCTCGAGGAGAGCATGAAAGGCGCTACAATGCACCTTTGATAAACGAAATAGCAGCCGTAATTAGTGGTGATCAATTTTCTTCACGAGACATTGTCTTGCGAGCACGTGATGATACGTTGCAACGGGTAGCCGATACACACAAGTTTTATGACGCTCTGCAATACCCATTGATTTATTGCAAAGGACAAGAGGGTTATCATTTTCAAATTCCACTCATTAACCCGGTCACAAAGGAGCCTACTCCGAAAAAAAAAGTATCATGTATGGATTTTTATGGTAATCACATGATGTTGCGAGAAAATGATTTTAACCTCTTAGCCCGGTGTAGACAATTATTTCATCAATTTTTGGTAGACATGTATGTGAAGGTAGAAAGTGAACGTCTCCGTTATACAATGTGTCCGGTTACCGGTGTCGGAGCTTTTAATGCTATAAAATATAATCAATTTCATCGACAAATCATGTCTCAAATCTCATTTAGACCTAGCTGTATTTAAATGGCAGCCATTTAAATTTTTTCAGTGTCACCACCTCGACCCCGCGCATTAAAATTACAATATACACCGATGTAGAAGTCCTACATTCTTAAAAGATGTCTCATTGGGTAAATAAAGATACGCGTAATAAAATAAAAGCAAACTTTTAACTGCAAAATTGTATTTAGATCCTAAAAAGACTAAGAAAAGAAAAAAATGAAAAGAAACTTCACCACAAACTTAAAAAGTTCCACAAAACGGTTTTTTTTTTAATAATAACAACAACAAGCGATCTTAGAGGGGCAAAAGTAGTGTAATCACAACGCGTGGCGAGGGACGACTGTTTTTGTTGGGCTTTGGGTTTTTCTACCTGCTCTTGAACTATCATAAATGATCCTGCACGTGCAGCTTGCGCTTTTAAGAGGTCGTGTTTGATAAAGTACAATTCTTAAACTATTTAATTTACAATTAAGATTTTAACGTTTATGTTAAGGAAATATCTTGCTCTATCTAATAAATGTACAAAATTGATAGGTAAATGACTTACTTTTTTCATTAAAGTCGAAAATGTGAAAAAATAACCGATTTTTTTTTACATTTTTTTCTTTTCTTAGTCTTTTTAGGATCTAAATACAATTTTGCAGTTAAAAGTTTGCTTTTATTTTATTACGCGTATCTTTATTTACCCAATGAGACATCTTTTAAGAATGTAGGACTTCTACATCGGTGTATATTGTAATTTTAATGCGCGGGGTCGAGGTGGTGACACTGAAAAATTTAAATGGCTGCCATTTAAATACAGCTAGGTCTAAATGAGATTTGAGACATGATTTGTCGATGAAATTGATTATATTTTATAGCATTAAAAGCTCCGACACCGGTAACCGAACACATTGTATATCTTTAAATCAAAAAAAGCTGCGCGTTGAGAATTATATACATTTACAAGATGCAGTTTCTAGCGACGCCAATGTAAACCCCAGAGATTTAGGTAAAATGGTAATTCTGCCCTCATCATTCGTTAACAGTCCCCGCTACCTACATGAGTACACACAAGACGCATTCGCCTATGTACGAACGTATGGAAGACCTGATCTTTTTGTTACTTTTACTTGCAATCCCACATGGAAAGAAATAACCGAGGAGCTAATGCCGGGCCAAAAAAGTACTGACAGACACGATTTAGTTGCTAGAGTATTTAGATTAAAAGTACAAAAATTAATGTATGTAATTAACAAAGGAAAATTTTCGGAGGGTGCAGTGCTTCATGTATTCAATTGAATGGCAAAAAGAGGATTACCGCATGCCCACATTCTAATATGGCTTAAAGAGAGTTGCAGCCCAGCCAAATAGACGACATAATAAGCGCCGAGATTCCGGATCCTGAGCAAGATAAAGAATTGTATGATACCATCGTCCGAAATATGATTCACGGTCCATGTGGAGCACGAAATTCAATATCGCCATGTATGAAAGAAGGAAAATGTACAAAGAAATTCCTAAACAGCTATTAAAAGAAACAGTGCACAATGACAGTGGCTACCTTTATACAGACGCAGAGCTCCGAAGATGGTGGCAGGAAAGTTACAATCAAATCTCGCTCTGGAGCGTTCGAAACCTTAGATAACAGCTGGATTGTCCCGTATTCGCCCATTCTATGTAAAATGTTTAATGCCCACATTAATGTAGAAGCATGTAGCTCTGTCCGCGCAATCAAGTATATCTGAAAGTACATAAATAAAGGAAGCGACCAAGCAATATTTAATCTCAGGAGTGAAGGTGAGGCAAATCCGTTAATGAAGTACAGACCTTTCAAGCAGGGCGTTATATCAGCAGTAACGAGGCAGCGTGGCATCTCCTTGGCTTCCTTTACACGAAAGGCACCCAACAGTTACTCACCTTGCTGCACTTAGAAAATGGAGAGCGTGTATATTTCACCGAAAGAAATTTCCAAGAAAGAATTGCATCACCGCCAAAACTACACTAACAGCCTTCTTTCAACTTTGTCTAACCGACCCCTTTGCAAAAACGTTGTTATATTCTGAAGTCCCCAGCTATTATACTTGGAACACATCTAGGAAGGAGTGGAAACGCCGTATTCAAGGCGCGCCTGTTGCAAATTGGCCCGGTGTAAAGTCATCAGATGCATGACTTAGGAATGATAAGCCCTCAGCGAACAACCGAAAATGAATTAAGTGATGAAATTATACGTGAAACAAACTAAGATATACCAGCTTTGCAGCAGCAAGTAGCCTAATTTGTACCCCGCTTGCTTCCCGAACAAAAACGAGTTTTTGACAAAGTATTAGGACAAATTGAATCTGGAAATGGTGCACTTTTCTTTTTAGATGCCCCTGGAGGAACTGGGAAGACATTTTTGTTAAATTTATTATTAGCGCAAGTACGGAAAGATAAAAACATTGCTGTGGCCGTAGCTTCCTCCGTATAGCCGCCACTAAAGCAGAGGCCACTTGCACATTCTGTTTTAAAACTCCTCTAAATCTAGCCCAGGAAGAATCTGTAACTTTAGCAAAAATAGTGCACGAGGTATAATGCTATGACAATGCAAACTTTTAGTGTGGGACGAAAGTACAATGTCGCATAAAAAGCTGTAGAAGCACTTAATCGAACGCTCCAGGATTTGCGTAGCAATACCGATGTAATGGGAGGAATGGTGGTTTTACTGGCTGGTGACTTTCGCCAAACTTTACCTATCATTCAAAAGGGCACACCTGCAGATGAAATTAAAGCATGCCTCAAGTCGTCTATTTTATGGAACAAGGTGACAAAATTCAGTTTAACTACGAATATGAGAGTGCATTTGTATAATGATATCAATGCTGGAAACTATGCTGACACACTATTAAAAATTGGCGATGGGCGGTTGGAAACGGATGCTGAGGGCTGCGTTAAATTGACGAGAGATTTTTGTAATTTAGTACAGAGTCATTCCGAATTAATTGCGAGCGTTTATTCAGATTTAACGAACAACATGCATGAAGACAAATGGTTATGTGAAAGGGCGATTCTTGCACCAAAAATGAGAGCGTTAACAAAATAAATTCAGATATATTAAGCGAAGTAGCAGGAGAAATAAGAGTATTTGTCAGTAGACACAGTTATGGACACAGAACAGAGCACTTCATATCCCGTAGAGTTTCTAAATTCTCTAGAGTTGTCAGGTGCCCTCACATAAGCTTCAATTAAAATTAGGCGTCCCAGTCATGCTAATGCGAAATTTAGATGCTCCTCGGTTATGTAACGGGACAAGGCTGCGTGTGACACATCTTGGACGGAACATAATCGATGCTACAATTTTGACAGGCGTAGGAAAAGGTGAAAATGTTATTATACCACGGATCCCTATAATTCCCACAGATCTTCCTTTTCAATTCAAAAGGTTGCAGTTCCCTATTAAGCTCAGTTTTGCAATGACAATTAATAAAGCGCAAGCAAACGTTACAGGTAGCGGGGTCAACTTAGAAAACCGTGCTTCTCTCATGGTCAGCTGTATGTAGCATGTTCGCGTGTGTCAAATGCCCAGAATTCCACATTCTTTCCCGAATGGAAAACATATAACATTGTGTACAGTAGCGTCTTAAAATAGTGTTAGTTAGTTTTTCCAAAATTCCCACAATCAATTAATCAGAATTCCCACAGATTCCCTTTCAATTCAAAATTTCCTATTTAGCTCAGTTTCTTTTCAATTCCAAATGCTGCACCTCTGACGGACCTATTAAGCTCAGTTTCCTTTCAACTCAAAAGGCTGCATCTCTGACGGATCTTTTATTTGGCTCATTTTCCTTTCAATTCAGAAAACTGCATCTCTGACGAATCAATTTAGCTCAGTTTCTTTTCAAAAGTCTGCATCCCTGACGGATAATTATGCTCAGTTTCCTTTAATTAAAAAATATCCCATTTCCATTTGGAATAAACAGGCTATTTTCATGCTTTCCTATACGCTGCGTTTCAAAACATTTAAATAGGCTGACGAATCAATTTTGCTCAGTTTCCTTTTAATGGCTGCATCTCTGACAAATCTATAAAACTCAGTTTTCTTTCAATTCAAAAAGCAATGGATAGTTCATTTCCCAGTGACCATGCGGGCGAAGCCGCGGGTAACAGCTAGTCTGGAAAATAATTTGGTGTATTGTGTCAGTGGAATAGAAGCTATCCCCGAAAGTATTTCGAAGGCATTCGCGTAAAATTAAAAATAGGTGATACTAAAAGGCGTACTCGTAGGCTACGATCGCTAGTGAATGAAAGTTGTAAACAGTTTCTAATAATAATTTTTATGCCTACCGTATACTGCAACATCTTAGGCGTATTTAAAAGATCGAAATCAACTTATTTACAAACGACACTGATTGATATTTACAAAATTATACTACATTATTGTTATTTACAAAAAACACCTTTTAGCGATATCGCAGTAATTATTCAAAATGTTCACCGTTTCTTTCTAAACACAAACTAGCACGGCTTTGTAAATTGTTAGTTAAACTTCTAAGCGTTCCTCTATCACTTTTTATTACATTAAATGCGTCTATTGTGCGCTGCTTTAAATCACTAACACTTTGTGCTTCTTCTGTGTACACTAATCGTTTTAGTTCGGCCCACAAATAAAAGTCTATAGGTGTTAGGTCTGCTGATCTCGTCGGCCACCGCGACCTATCCATTCATCACCGAATTGGCTGTTCAGATTTGCATAACGATTGGAGGTGTTCTTTTCTGCGTACTTTCGTCTCGCACCGTCTAAGTTTCACCAGACGAGACATAAAATCTCATGATTGCTAGGTACTCGACATTAGAGTATTGGTACATGTTTACGATAACTATCGGCGGGCGGCCGATACACACGCAGAAACATAAACAATATGAAGTCACGCTGTGGCTAATCGCAGGTGAGAATAATGAGAGTGCGGGGCGCCGGCGGGTATGCGCGGGCGGCACTTGCGCCTGCGAATCATCAAACATCAAAGAGGCCTACAGCGGGTGTGGCGAATGTCGGTTGGCTTCAATGGATAGCGTCGCGTTACAAATTCATTGATATTATTGCCGCTCGTAAAGTAGGATGCGTATGATTTTAAATATCGATAGTTTTAATTGATTTATTTATTTCAAAATTTTTGTTTTTATTTTTTTAGTCTGGAAAGTACTTCAAATTAATAGTATTTATTGATAGATCAATTTAGTAATATGTTAATTAAAAAAAATCTATAATATAAGTGCTTCTACTCCCTTCCCCTGTTACACCCTATTTTTTTCCAGACGTAAAAAAAGTTATATAAAAAGTATTTAGCAGTAGATTTGTAAAGGGCTGTAATGATGATGGAACGTTATAAAAACTAAATTAAGGAATATATTTTTATTTAATCATATTTTGTGCCTGTTATATATAACGGAAGGTCTAATTTAAAAAAGGTCATACCTCATTTGATCTATGCACGTCTTGCATGCTTAAAATTACTTGTCCAGTAAAGTTTATAATGTAAATTTTAAAAAAAAATTCAACTGAATTAAGGTGTTTCATTTTATTTTCCCAATTTCGGATATTCCCAATACGTCAAATTAAACGCGATAAAATCCTTAAAATTTATTTTATTCAATTTCCTATTTTTTTTTTCATTATTTCAAATTAATAGTAGATTATACTTCTGTCTTTTTTGGTATGATTTTAGATGCTGTATTTTAATATTGACAACATATTCTTTTAGTATAAAACCTTACACACATAAAATGGTCACACTTGCTATTTTCATTGCATGATGTCATTTGAGTTTGACATGACAGTCTCCGCTAGGAGTAAAAGTATTCTGTGCATGATAGACCCTCCCTTTTCCAATCCAACGGGTTGTATTGTATTCAATGACCAAAGAAATGTATCTAGTTGTATTAAAAATAAAAAGTAAAAAACAAAATTATTGTGTGGGTTATATTCAGGTGTAATAGTATAGCCTGTGGTTGATGTAATTGAACATTTTACTAGGTGTTACTAGAAATTATGATAAGAAAATAAAACAGCATTACGTCATTAAAAATAGTTTTTTTTTTTATCAAAGAGTATTTTAATATTACAGATTTAGTAAAATCTTACCGATGAAAACTGCGGTAGCACTTGTGATGCACATCTTACTTGATTTAGAACTTTAAAGTTTTTTATATAAGTTACAAATAGTCTTAGTGAATTTATCATTGTGCAAAATATATTTTGTAGGACAAGCGTAAAGTGTGCAATCGCCGTTCGGCAATATTACGTTGTTTATTGATTAATTACAAAGAGTACATATTATATAATCACTACGTTTTAATTATTTGATTACAAATGTGTGACAGTGTGATAATTCCCGATAAATTACTTTTCTTGTGTGAGTGATATGCTGATAATACCTTTTTTATTAAGACTTTTAGGTTGGATGCTTGTCCTTTAAGCCATGTCTTAATTTATCTCAGTATCAAGTGATAATAATTCTATATAGTACACTGCTTCACAATATATTGATGCGTCACATTGCGTAGTTTTTGGGAGATTTTGACGCCATTTTGACTTAAGCCAGCAGACAGTTGGCAATGTTATACCAATGCGTCTAAGTAGACAGACACATTATCTTGAGATTCACATCACCATCGGAGCACTTGTTTCACTGTTTCCACTAATAGTTTACATGCGCAGATACTTTATACACAAAAACCATTATTTTTATACAATAATACAGGAGCAGCAATCCACCGCCGGTCAATTTAATAACCTCAGATAATACCACAAACTAATAAGATAATACGTGATAAGTGATGGAGAAAATAAAGCAAATTGTTATGGACGACTACGAAAGAGATTCATTTTGAATACATGATGGAAAATCAATTAATAATTAATGTCAACAACGATGATGACGACGACAGCTCAATAGTTGTAGTAAAAGTGATTATATACAGGGTATTTTTGAAACGCTCCCGAAAACGAAGACAGATGATAGTACTAAGGCTACCTATGATGATGGTTCACAAAGAAATTCGATCCCGAGGAAAAAAAATCATCTTTTCACAACGTTTTGTTAACTTTATTCACGCTCCATCATGTTACTACAGTTAATTGAAACGATATTTCACTAAAAAAATCATGGAAATACTGAAACATAAAACCAGCAGTGAAACTTAAAAAAGAAAATCAGCTGACAATAGGGTCAATATCCTCGCGGGCGCCGAACTCTTATCTAGATCGGTACGAAACAATGCATTAGGTATACTAATCACTCTACCTTTCCCTTTCACACACACGCTGCTTCGTGTCGCCTCGCGCTGTGGAATTTATACATGCTTCAAGGACGTTACAACGTGCGCATTTGTTTTGGCGGGATTGATTAATAATTTTAGTTTTGAGACAGTTCCGTGTTGACTATCACGAGCAATTGTTTTGTTTATTAAATTATTGTCGTTATTACTTGTTATTTATTAATTAATGATATTGTTCTTCTTGTTACGTTTTGTGTTTTTTGTTTTGTTTTAATAATGCCTAACGCGTAGGTACGTTTATAGTGCTCGTGAATCCGGCAACATGTTAATGTACTTTTGAGAATCTCATAAGGCCACGGAGGATCGGTAAGCTGTTTCATACCTAATTTTATTTATTTAAATATTTATTTTAAATAACGTAGTACTGAACTGATCTGAATAGGTACATAACTGAATACATCAGAATAATAAACATACCTACACAATGGATAAAAAAGCATGACTCTAACCTTGTTAACATTTTAGTTAAGTTTTTTTTCATTAGCGGGGAATCGAACCAGTTATTTGGTTTATTTAACCTGTGAATTCGAATTAAAGTGGCTACGTGGAGACAAGCACAGTGGCAAAATAGTAGGTTAAGTAGATAAGTTAGGTATTTAGACAAGTGTTGTAAATTATGAGGTATTGTGGTACCATCGCTAGTTGCGGGCCGCGCGAATTCGGCGTTCGCGCGTACATTGACCCCTAGTCAGCTGATTGTAATTCAGTAATTCCACTGCTGGTTTCATGTTTCAGTATTTTCATTATTTTTTTTAGTGAATTATCGTTTCAATTAACTGTAGTATCATGATAGAGCGTGAATAAAGTTAATAAAAAATGATATTTTTTTTTCCTCGGGATAGAATTTTTTTGTGACCCATAATCATAGGTATCCTCAGTACTATCATCTGTCTTCGTTTTCGGGAGAGTTTCAAAAATACCCTGTATTCGTGTAAACAACAGCTTAGATTTAAGACATTATTGTGTAAAATAATAGCCTTTAATCCGATCTAAGTAGTTATTTAAGTTTTAGTCTCATTAATCCTATAATTGTCTAGTACGTAAGCTTATTAATGTTTTTATTGTTGTTTAATTAAAACCTTGTATGCCTATGAAGAATTCTTATATGTATATAAAGAATTGTTATAAATGTCTATTAAGTATTGCTGTATTACTATAAACTATGTGATAAATGTATGTTTGGAAAAATAAATGCTGCCTAAACATAATTACACACAACACACACCCCGCACTCCTCCCCTCCTATCCCACTCATTGGTCGAACGCATGATGCGCGTCTCTTGTACGCCCACGCAAGCTGTGCCACCAAAGGCACGAAATAAAAGACGTGCTGAAACCGACCTCTGACATTACCCGCTCAACAGTCATCTACTTACCACGTCACACTGCCCTGCCAGAAACACTCTACAAAGCAGCCCTTGTTTCTTTAAGAATAGTCTTTCATTTTAAATTCCCAAAAATACACCTATGGTTAGAAGAAGTCTACAACAGAAAGATACGTAGCCCTGCTGATAAGCCACGTATCGTTCAGTGGTCCTTCGAGTTCCGGATCCCTACAACAAGCCTGCAATCAAGAAGCTTCCAGTTCTCCACGTCAAGATAGCAAGAATCAAGATAGCAAGAATCAAGATAGCAAGAATCAAGAAAGCAAGAATCAAGAAAGCAAGAGTCAAGAAAGCAAGAAAGAAACAAGAACGCGCGAGTGTTGGCTGTTGGTTATACTTAACCACTATTAATTACTTGGAAGCAATCATCACAAGTACGTGGCCGCCTTGCGGTGTTAACGGCCATCAAGAACGTACCTTCAGGTAATTTAGACCCCGCCGGCAAGGTGCGGTTACGTTCTGTGGCCACAGGTTGGCACGCAACGATAAGTGTGGAATATTCCCAACACACTTTGATGCACCCGTGAACACCCGCGCCCTCTACCGGGAGGTATCCACCTGCCTTTCCTCATTAGTTTCCTTCCCTGGTCCGGCATCACCGCGGTAGGAGTCTGGCCAGACCGTTAGGTAGGTAGGGTAGAAATTTCAAGTGCAAGTGAAAGTGATAAAGTGAACAAAGTGTTAATTTTAAGTAATTGGTAGGAATAGGGACCCTCGTGCGCAATGGAATACACACATGTATTACGTTCAGGCAAATCCATGCATACCACAGACGCCACACCAGCGTCGGGGCAAAAGAGTTCAGCAGAAACAAATACGTGGAGTAAGGGCACCGTCACAGAGCATACAAACGGTGATAGTGGCACGCGTAGTAGCGATTGCATGACGGGAGCAGTAATCGAAGATAGGTCCGCGCAAGTCGATGAGTTAAATACGCAGGATAGGAGTACGCCGGGCACAGTAGTAAATGTCCCCCGAGGACAGGGCAAGAAGTCGATTATCTATTTTAAAAGCCGAATTAGAGTTACATAATTCCACATTCGCACAGGCTAGGGCGGCAGCCGCAGCTGCCTTAAGTCGTTTGGAAATAGCCAGAATAGAGCTGGAAAACTCCAACGACGCGGAACCGCCGTCCAGAGTAGAAAAGTCGCGTGTTGAAGGTTGGATCTCGGAGCAGTATGTAAACGATAGGCCGGCAATATTAGATAAAGCGCGAATCTCGGGGCCAGACGCACGGCCACCTAACACGAACAATAACGAATCGCGTATTGGTAAAGACGTGACGTATACAAATAATAATAGTAGCGACATGGCGATGCTGGCCAACGCGATTGTTCAAGCGGTAAATTCAAACAAATCAGACTATGGGCACCGAAATACATTCACGAACTACCTCATTTCGACGGGGCAACTACAGAGTGGATGGCTTTTAAATCGGTCTTCAATGACACAGTAAGCATGTTTACTGACGTAGGTACAAAATGTAGCCAGGTTAAGAAGAGCGTTAAGAGGCGCGGCTCGCGAAACAGTTAGAGCATTATTATTCACAGTATCAGACCCATATGAAGTAATGGATACGTTAGAAAGGCGTTACGGAAAACCGGAATTACTATTACTTTCCGAGTTAGAAAATATAAAACGCATGCCTTGCATGACGGAAGACGGGCGCAACATAGGTAACATCGCGAGCAAAGTGTTTAATACAGTAGCGGCAATAAAATCACTCGATCAGCCGCAATATCTCTACTCGCCTGAAATAGTAAACTGAATTGTAGAGAAGCTTAGTATTATTTTAAAATATAAGTGGTACGAATTTAAATCAAAATGCAGCGAAACGCCAGAGCTAGAATTGCTATCTAGATTTTTAAACGTTATGGCAGACCAGTGCGGCGCGATGTTTGCATACGAGACAGCAGGAGACGACCGCAAAGTTAGAATAAATACGCGCGTAGTAAACACGGTCCGCGACCGAGACCATCGTCACATATCGGCACCGTGACGAGAGCAGCGACAGCTCGTGTGACCAGTCGGAAACCGCTAACAACTCGCCGCGTAAAACGGTAGCATCCATAAATAAATCATCCAAAAAAAGCAGACTTCGAAACCACGCCCATTGCGACCGATAGTCCAGTTACCAGTAGAATCAAACAAAATATGTACCATGTGCACAGGCAATCATAGCACAGCGGAATGCGCAGACTTTGCTAAATTAACCGTGAGCGAAAGATGGGACGCGGCTAAACGCAACAAGTTATGCTTTCGATGTTTAGGTAACTCGCACGGGCGACCGGTCAAGTGTAAATACGTACCATGTGGAGTAGACGGGTGTGAAGCGTCACACCATAAAATGCTACACGGTAACGACAATAAATCTCCAATTAACCACGGCACCGTAAGCTCGATAAATCACGTACACGCGTTTAACACCTAGCTACCTAAAAATAGTACCGGTCGAATTAAGCGGTCAAATAGGAACAACTGCCACATATGCCTTATTAGACGAAGGCTCAACTATGACGCTTGTTGAACGGGGCGTGGCAGATAATGTCATACCTAGGGGGCGCGGCCGGCTCTTGACGCTAGAAGGGGTTGGAGGAAACCAAATAAACGACTCAGAATCATGTCACGTAAAATTATCTATTCGCGGTTTATATAACAAAAATTTAGAAACTATAAACGCAAGCACTATAGAGAATTTAAGCCTATCCCCACAAAAGGTAAGTAGGAAATTAGTGCGACAGTGCAGCCACCTAGCTGAAATAGAAGAAGAATTATGCTACGAGCAGGGCAAACCGACCATATTAATAGGCCAAGACAATTGGCACTTAATAACGTCTAGACAATTGCGCGTCGGTAATAAAAATAAACCGCGCGTAGCGTCGTTAACTAAGTTAGGGTGGGTGTTACACGGTCGAGACGAGCGGCCTCGTAATACTATCGCGAAAATTAATCACGTACGGTCTACTCAAGCCGACGACCCCGCGTTAGAGCTCATTAGAAACTTTTTTAGTATAGATTCGTTAGGAATAGAGCCACGCCGACCGACGTCAGATCCAGATCAGCGCGCCGTAGCCATCCTAGATAGGACTTGTAAAAAAATAGACAATAGCAATAGGTACGAAGCGGGCTTACTCTGGCGGACGGACACTGAGGAAATGCCAAATAATAAAAAACAAGCCCTCAGTCGTTTATATAGCTTAGAGAATAAATTAGATAAAAATAAAAATCTTAAAACCGAATATAGTGAGCAGGTGAACAACTTTATAGAAGCAGGCTATGCTGAAAAAATAGACACCTCAGGCACGTCGCCATGCAGCTGGTACCTACCTCATTTTGCAGTCGTACACCCTCAGAAGGGTAAAATACGGTTAGTATTCGATGCAGCGGCCAAATGTGGGGGAAAAAGCCTAAACGACGCGTTATTAGCAGGCTCTGACTTACTACAGTCGTTATTCGGCGGAATAGTTAGATTCAGAGAAGGTCGAATTGCAGTAGTAGCCAACATAAAAGAAATGTTTTTACAAGTAAAAATTATTCAAGATGACCGTGATAGCCTACGATTTTTATGGAGGGGCGAGGATAGAGAGGGGCCGCCGCGAGAGTACCGAATGACATCGTTAATAGGCATCATCACCATGTACGGCCATTTACGTAAAAAATGAAAACGCAGAAAATCACGGTCAACAACATCCCGAGGTCGCGAAGGCTACAGTACGCAACTTTTATATGGACGACTACTTAGGCGCGTTCAACTCCGAAAGCGAAACAAAGTAAATGATAAATGCCATGCATAAAGTACATTTAAACGCATCTTTCGAGTTACGCGGGTGGGCGTCTAACGTGCCCGAAGTAATAAGTGACGTCACGGATACGCGCAGTAGCGATACGACCACGCTAGGTAAAAGTGACGCAGAGAGACTAATGTTCTCTTATATGGAACCAGACACGTGATACGTTGGGTTTCAATGTAGACCTCAGAAATACACCCGCGAGCGCAATTAGAGGTGACACGTTGCCTACCAAACGACAGGTGACCAGCGCGGTAATGTCGGTATTCGACCGCTAGGTTTAGTTTCACTTATCACAATGATAGGCAAATGCCTTATACAAGAAATATGGCGTAGCGGGATAGATTGGGACGACCCCATCACAACCGAGCATCACCTGACATGGTTATCATTTATAAATAACTTACAGCTGTTAAAAAAGTTAGAAATAGATAGGTACATACCTGCCACGCCCTCTGGAGAAGGGGAGTTACATTTTCTGTGACGCGAGTGAAAAGGTGTATTCCGCTGTTGTATATTTCGTAAGCATAAAAACAGACGGTACTAAAACGTCGCGATTGTTAGCGGGTAAGGCCAAAGTAGCGCCGTTAAAACCAATATCGATTCCCCGTTTGGAACTTCAAGCCGCAGTGTTAGGCAGTCGACTAGCCGAATCGGTCAAGCGCGAGTCGAATTATAAAATATTAAAATGTTATTATTGGTCAGACTCTAAAACTGTATTAGCTTGGATTAAATCAGACCCGCGCACATTCAAGTCATTTGTAGCACACCGATTGGCCGAAATCGAAAGCTTAACCACTCCAGCTAATTGGCGATGGGTACCCAGCTCAGATAACGTCGCGGACCACGCAACCAAGGGCGTACCTGTCGATTTTAATTCGAAACATAGGTGGTTTACCGGACCCGAGTTTATAAGGAGCGACCCCGCGACGTGGCCGCAGGACAAACGAATCGAAATCCCGTCACCCCCTTCAGGGGAAAAAAGGGTACTGAAACGTGTTCACGTAATCATTAGACATGACGTTAGTGATTACTTACCTAAAGTAGAACGATTTTCGAAATATAGCCGATTAGTTCGCGTCGCTGCCACCGTTTTGCTCACCGCTGAGGTATTTAAAGCCAAACTACTCAAAGGAAACACAAATATCGAACTCGCACCGAACCATATGAAATTAGGAGAAGTATTGCTCATAAGAAGGAGTCAATATAACTCATTCGCCGAGGACTTCACGACCATAGAGGCTGGACGGCGACCGCCCAAGAAGTCACCATTCTACAAACTCTCCGTAAAGATCGACCGCAACGGAATCCTATGCTTAGACAGTAGAATAAAAAATGAACATAATCTGCCAGTCCTACACGCCAAAGAAGGTTTCACTCGGCTGTTGGTGCATCACACGCACGCAACCTTCAATCACGGCAACCATCAGACAGTCATGAACGAACTGAGACAACGATACCACATAAAAGGACTACGCAACGTTATACGCTATATATGTAACCAATGCCAATGGTGTCGAACCTATAGGAGGATCCCATCAAAAATCCCTTTGGGCGACTTACCAATAGAAAAGCTGGCCCAGAATCAACCGCCCTTCACTGCAACCGCGGTAGACTACTTCGGGCCCATGCAGGTCACGGTCGGGCGAAGGCTAGAAAAAAGGTGGGGCGCATTATACACATGCCTCACCACACGCGTAGTACACTTAGAATTGGCCACATCCCTCACGGCCTCCTCCATGATCATGAGCCTGCGAAGAATGATAGCTCGCCGCGGCACGCCGACCATGATATACAGCAACAACGGGACCAACTTCGTGGGTGCTGAAAGAGAATTACAGATTCCTTGCTATAGCAGATTCCATCCGCAGAGATCGTGATCCTCGGCGATTTTAATGCCCACCACGCCGAATGGTATAAAATATATGAGCAGCCCTTAGTCGATTACCTAGATGAAAATTTTCCGCTGTTTGTAGATTATATAAGTTAACGAGATATTCCCACGATACATATATTGCCCCGTTCGTCCTTTAAATTCCTATAAAACTCAAATGCATTTCGCACTAACTTGATCATGTGTGCCGGATCTAAAAAGACCGCTATTTTTGAAATATTGCAGGGATTTTTAAAGGTGGTGTTTATTTGATCAACTTCAAACGAACAGCCTAACTTTTTAGCCATAGTAATATTTGCAGGGCAGCCGTCAAACGTAATTGGCTTTGACGTTTACACCAGCCTCTTCTACCAAATGGATCGCCTCTGTTAGAAGAGCGGCTTTTTGTTCTGCATTAATGCCATTTATTAAAAAATTTCCTATTGGAATTTTCCAGGATGCATTTATTGGCACCAGCAAGAAAACAAGGGCTTCTTTAACTTCATCTTGACAATCCGTTTGTAAACTGGCGCCAAAACTCACGTGGGCGTAGTACCTTCTGCCTTGGGGATGATATTCGACACCGCTTTTGATCGCCATTTCGTCGAATATGATAGTACGCTTTTGTTAATGTTAAGGAGAATGCTCGTAACTCCGGTGAGTATTTGATTTTGGGTATATGTCCTTTTTTTGATTTCAATATTTGGCGTTTAACAATTTTTTGATTTTGTACACCTATGCGACTTAAAATGTCTTGATTTTCTTGAGTGATATAAGATGTTTTTGTCAAAGTATTCAAAATTTCTTTTAGATTTGCATTTTTTTTAACCAATAATTTATTTTTATCTTGAAGCCACTTCACTTCTTTCTTTTTTTTTACTAAGGGAATATATAAGATGGTCTATGTGTCGTTTCATTTTGCGTTTACGTGGAGTCAGGTCTTCAATTACTGGGTCTACTATTTCTTTGTTACTTATTGTTGAACTCTGAAAAATAATAATATATAAGAATATAATAAATAAGAAAAGAAAGAGGTAATAAGAAATATTAATATTGATTTTTGCAGAAATATTATTTGAGAAGAATATAAAAAATGAAGCTTACGGGAATTTCATAATCATGGGAAGGCCTAAAAATGTTACTATCATCAAATGGAAAACACTGCAAAGGAGTCTGGTCTTCAGTTGATGTATGATCTTCAGAATGCACTTGTTTATTTGATGATGAACTCTGTAATTAAACACGCAGTCACCTAAAATTTATCCCATGGACTTATCATCGTAACAAATTAACTTACGAGGGCGATATTGTGATGCGAAGGCCCGAGTACATTAGTATAAGAGTCAATCATACTATTTGGTGAATCCTGTAAAGAATGAATGTTTCTTATATTCACAATTTCACTTTTCCTAACATTATATCAATAAAAACAAAATTTACCAAAATAGGCAAAAACAACGTTGGTATCACTGAACTAAATAGACGGCGGCGTTGTTTTAAATATTCAAAACAATCGGGGGTGAAGCGAAAGAACAAACAGCGCTGTCATCAACATCATCATCATTACAGCCCTTCACAAGTCCCCTGACGAACATAGGCCTCCCCCAAGGAATGCCACAAAGCATGGTCCTGAGCCACCTGCATCCATCGACTTCCTGCATGTCTTACCAGGTCGTCACTCCATCTAGTGGGGGGTCGCCCTACACTTCGCCTACCGGTACGAGGCTGCCACTCGAGAACCTCTTTTCCCCATCGGTTGTCGGTTCTTCGAGCTATATGGCCGGCCCATTGCCACTTCAGCTTACTAATCCGTTGGGCTATGTCGGTTACTCTGGTTCTACTGCGGATATCCTCATTTCTAAGTTTATGACGCAGAAACCTGAGCATAGCTCCTCCATAGCTCGCTGAGCAACCTTGAGCGTCCTCATACGGCCAGCAGTGAAGGACCACATCTCAGATCCATAAGTCATCACTGGCAACACGCACTGGTTGTACAATCTAGTTTTCAGGTTATGAGGTATACCTGAAGAGAAGATGTGTCGTAATTTCCAGAACGCTGCGCAGCCGAGTTGAATTCGTCGATTGACCTCTTGGTCGAAGTTGGACTTACCTAGTCGGACTATTTGTCCCAGGTAAACATACTCGTCAACAACTTCGAGCTTAGTGCTCCCAACAACTACTGGCATAGATGTGACATGGACTTTAAACATGATCTTTGTTTTGTCCATGTTCATCTTAAGACCTATCCGTTGGGAAATACTATTGTGGTCATTGAGCATAGCACTTAGGTCCTCCAGCGATTCTGCTATAAGGACTATATCGTCGGCAAATCGAAGGTGAGTGATGTACTCGCCGTTGATGTTAATACCGTATCCTTTCCAGTCCAGTAGCTTGAAAACGTCTTCCAATGCAGCGGTGAAGAGTTTCGGGGATATAACGTCACCCTGTCTTACACCTCTCTGCAGTTGGATAGGTTTCGTACTCTGATTCTGTACTCGGATAGCCATCGTAGCCCTACTGTACAAACACTTCAGCAGTTCGATATACCGACAGTCAACTTGGCACCGCTGAAGGGACTGTAGCACCGCCCAAATTTCGACGGAATCAAATGCTTTCTCATAGTCCACATACGCAAGGCAAATTGGCAGATTGTACTCTTCTGTCTTCTGTACATTTTGCCGAAGGGTGTGTATGTGATCTATGGTACTAAAGCCTCTTCGGAAACCGGCTTGTTCGGGAGGCTGGAAGTCGTCTAGTCTACGTGCGAGACGATTCGTAATGACTCTCGAAAACAGCACGTAGACGCGGCTCAGAAGGGAAATCGGTCTGTAGTTCTTCAAGAGAGCGTTGTCGCCTTTCTTGAAAAACAAGACCACCGCACTTCTGCTCCACGCCTCCGGTGTAGTGCCACCATGGAGGACGGAATTAAAGAGCTTCTGAAGGACTTCAAGTACCGGTTTTCCACCCGCTTTCAGAAGCTCTGCTGTAATTCCATCCTCGCCTGGGGCTTTGCCTTTGCCGTTTTTAAGGTGCTGGAGAGCCATTCTAATCTCGCTCAGACTGATGTCCGGGATATCATCGGAATAGTGTCGGATAAGACTCGCTCTTGGATCGTTACTCACACCTGCTTGTGGCTCCAACGATGACGAGTACAGCTGCCCATAGAACCTCTCAATCTCATTCAAAATCTCAGGTGTCCCAGAAACGATGCTGCCACACTCAGTGTTCAGCTTTGACAGTTGGCTTTTTCTGGCAGACAGATCTCTAGCAAAGACTTTGGAGCCTTGTTTCCGCTCGATCGCTTCTTCAATACAAGCTGTATTGTAGTTGCGTAAGTCCCACCGCCGCACGACCGCACGGGGGCGACGGCCCAAGCGGAATGTTGATTACTAGTAAAGCTGTAGCAAACCGTATGTATTCGGTACTGAGTAACGGGTGCGCCATCTAGTACCGAGTAACGAAACGTTACACACGAATGCATTTCGTTACTCGCATTTTTCGTAGTATGGGTACCTACACTGTTTCAGTTCCCGCAAGTACCGTTGATGCGTGTAAACATTTGCTGATCGTATGTTTTACGCATGCGCACGCTTATTCAATGAATTTAAGAACGTACGTTACAAAGAGCGATGTTTCTTTAATAAGTAAAGTATAATTTGGAAATTCGTCGTCCAAGTTGTTTACTGTTTATTAAAGGTATTGTGTGTGTAGACAAAGTTTTGTTAATGTATAAGTATGTTCTCTACAAATTATGAATGTTGCGATGTCATACTGTACGCGTACGCAATACGACTTGATTCGATGCTCTAACATAACATAGCATGTTATGAGGTATCAGAAGTAACGAGTAACGTAACGATACGATAGTAACGAGTACTCATTGTTATAGTAACGAATACATACGGGTACGCTTTTTTTCGTTACTTTTACACCTCTAATTACTAGTACCGTAGCCTATACATAGGCGACAAAATACAAATAGTTTTCGAGCGCCGGGGCGCTGTATGCGCAGTCAAGTGGTTATATAGTATGTAATTGGATAGAACGAATATCGAGCTTGCTACATATTTATTTAATAATGGTAAAGGTTTTTTTTAAAGGGTGATGTGGAAAGAGTATATAATCACTACGTTTTAGTTTTGTCCAAGTTTTAGTTAGTATGTAGAGATGAGTCCAAATGATTCGTACTAGGTGCACTTAGTCCGATTCCGTACAGATCACAGAACACAATTACTCTCTACCGAGAGGTACTGGTACTCGTTCCACCTAGTCCATGAAATACGCATAAAGTTTGGTATTGTTGGAATAGGTTACACTTAAATGTATGCTTAGTCTTTAAGTACAGCCGATACGTGAATTCATACTATACACAGGCTTAGGACTGTCTATGTATAAGATTTATCTACATTCTAGATTGTTGGCATATTTAAAAAGTTTCAATAAATATTTTTTCAGAGTAATAAGATTTTTGTCTTCTTTTCGTTTATTTTTTAATTATTTTTGTTTAGTTTTTTTATTTACCTATCTACAATCATTGTTGTTATATACGTGGAGAAAATCAGCCGTAAGAATTTTTAAAACTTAATTGTATTTTACATAATTATGTTACACTCAGCCATTTGTTGGCCTTTGTCTGTAAAATGATCCCAAGCGGCACTTATTTCCTTTAGGAGACATTTTTTTAAACAATAAACACTTGAATGTCTTATTAAAAAAATAAAATCGAAAGTTCTTTAACCAAGTGGAAAAACTTCGTTACGAAAATCTATTAAATCTAAATAAATCCGATACGCGTATCCGATTGCGACGTCGAGTTGAGTCTGTACTCCGTAAGACAGTAGACACTCGACTGCATATCATAATATAGTCTTCATTCGCATCGAATATTAATTAGTACCTAGTGTATAATAAAAGCATAAAATCTGCCCAGTATTTGGCTTAAGTCCCAACTAGTCTCGAGTATTGACAGACAAAGATAGAAAGACTGCGGAATAGTGTAGTTAAAAAAGGACAAAATATATTCTTGCACAACACGAGTGTGCGTCGCGTTACTTTTATGTACATTGAAATATAGTTCAAATTCAAATGACTGATACACGAATGATTTAGGCAAACTCGAGTGAGCGGCAAAGCAGACTAGTAACCAGTGTTGCCACCTTGCAGAAAAATTTATCACTAGTTATGGTCTAAAATTTCCCTAAATTTAGGGATATTTTTACTTAAAAAAATTCCTAGAATTCACCAAATTATTTAAAATGAAATCACAAGGTAGGTAACAAAAAAACTATTTTAATTGTGGAAATAATTACAATAAACATAACATATAAAATCGAGACGACCTCCTGGTCACAGTTTCTTCAACGGACAGCCAACCAGTATCACAAGAGCGCAATATTTTTAAAGTATTCTCATCACAATTTACTGTCTCATTTTATATATCTTTGTACTCATCACAATGTTTGGGTGAATGTGAGGACTAATTATAGGTTTCTCTAACGAGAAACTCTATATTTCGCGGTAACGTTTGCTCTGACGCATGTGAAACAGTGTGAATGAGTGGCAAACACATCTGACTAGAATATAATTAGATACGCGTACGCCATTATTGATTCCAGTCATGACAGGGGCATTATCCACCCCGATTCCAATTAAGTTTTTTATTAGGAGACCATCTTACATTTCAGTATTCATATATTAACATTTCAGTATTCAGCACTCACTGAAACCAACTTTACGTTATTAGTCGGGAAATCCCCAAGGTAGGTTTAGCATAACCAAACAAAGACGTCTAATTACGATTTTGTAATGTGAGAAAAGGATAGTGCTATTTTGACATAAATTGGGGAATTTATTATATATATTTTCTAAATTCTTCAAGATTTGATAAATATCACTAAAAGTCATCAAATAATTTTTTAGTGATTTTATTTTTCAGAATATCACTATCTATCTCCAGAAATTCACTAAATCTAGTGACAAAATCACTAAAGTGGCAACGCTGCTAGTAACTACGTTAACAACACTACCAAAATGCTAGCCGCGCTGGTACTTCTTCGATTCGAGCGGGCCGCGGGTGCCGTGCGAAGCGTAGGCATAGTCAGTCAGTCAGGTCCAGTCAGGTCAAGACCGTGAACGCAAGTGCACGCTGTCATTGATCTTTGCCGCTGCAATGGATAGCATATCGAAGCGATTGAAGTGTTCAAATAGTAATATTGTAATCTGTGAAGTATTGGCCTTTGTGCAAAATAAACTAAATGTAATGGATGAACAAAGCCTGATACAGATTTGTGAAAGTTCTTTTCGTGCTAAAGAAATTGAATTAGCGAAGTCGTTATTATTTGAATCAGTGAGCAAGCGACCAAAAATTTGAAAACGACACGGCATACTCTAAGGAATATTGAGGATATCATCTGCTTGCTTAAAGAAACAGACCCCGAACAGGTACCAATTTTTACGATTAGAAAAACTTCCACCTGTAACGTTCGATCATGTTGATGTGAGTGTTGCTTAAAAAGATAATACTATTAGAGAAAACCATACATGACATTCTACATCAATACATTACGAAAAATCAACTTAATGATGAAATAAATGAGTATTTTAGATTAACTTCGTTTGCAAACCGTGAACAAAATATTATAAACAAAAGAGGTGGTTGTGACAATTTTATGTACGATAGCGAACCGATGGCGCTCGCAACATCTATTAATAATGCGTCATACATTGCCGAGGCTAATGAACCAGAAAAGTGTACATCTCTGTCTAATAAATCACACCAGAATCTATGCATTCCCGTCACTCATCGCCAATATATCGAGTGTGAAAGAGAAGTCGCAACCTCCAGTGAGTGTATTACAAAGCTCATGATGTGCGAAAGCGATGCAATACAATGATTCATAGGTAGTGCAGCGTGACCATTTATACCTGTAGTGAATGAAACAGCTGATGGGCACGTTAGCAAACCGTTCGACTCGGGGTTTTTAGGGTTCCGTATTCTTAGTTACACAAGGAACCCTTATAGTTTCAGCATGTCCGTCCGTCCGTCCGTCCGTCTACGGTAATGCGGTTATGCTTAGAGATCCTAGGTGCTACAAATCAATTTGGCATATTTATAGATATTAATCACGCCTAGAAAACTGTGAAATAAAATCTTAAAAAACATTTTTATTTTGGGTACTTCTCAACTTCTCATACAAGTAAATGGAGGATGATTTTTTTTTACCCGGGCATTCCATCATGTGGGGTATCGTTGGATAGGTCTTTCAAAAACATTGGGGGTGTGGAACAACATCATCAGAGAATGTGATAGAATACAGTGTAGTGAGCGACAATAACCTAATGGCAGGGTGCGGACCGCGAATCGGGTTGTAATCCGCCATTCGACAACTGTCATGAACCGCTCCTAACACAAGCATTTTTAGGCCTGTGCCCAGCAGTGGGACGTATATAGACTGTAACCTTAACCTTAATAAAGATAGGATAAATCTTGCTTATACAGAACACTAATTATTTAATTAGATAAATCTATATTGTCTTATTTTATAATACAAATTCTCTAAACTTAACTCTAATTGTAAAAAAAAATAGATCTATAAAGTCACGAAATATTGTAAGTCTATTTATTTAAATACGCACGACCAACAGCCCTTTCGTTCATACCCTGACTGAAGGCGGCTACTCACTTGCCTGCCGCAGGCCGCAGGGGCCATCTAGCCTACTGAAGGGTAGGGGGTGGTGCAATCGACACTTAACAAATTTGGTTTTATTAACTTTTTGTGCTTATCATTGCATTTTATGCATTTTTAACGACGGTGGAATTATATTCAAGCAAGATGAAGTTTTTTTTATATTGCAAAAAGTACCCAATTCTAATTATTTGAAGTAATATCGACGTTATAAGGTGAGCGATCTTTAACTATTTTTTATTTCTAAACTACATGGGTGCAATTTAAATAATTAAAATTTTTGAGATGTGTTATTTGAAATACGTCTGTCAGTATTTTTTTATATATATACTCAAAATTCATAGGCTGGGGTAGGGGGTGCAATTCTGTGCCTAGGAGTAACAGTGTTCTGTGGTGTTGGTGCTATTTTACGAAAGGAGTGAAAGGACGTTATTATCACAGACTACGAATCTACTAGTTAGTCTGTGCAAAAGAGGATACTGCGAATTATTATTTATATGCTAATTTACGAAAGGACGTTTAATTGTGTACTAGGCACTGACCTCTATATATACAAGTACGCAGGACTCTATATATACAAGTACCATACAAAATGCTTATGCCGATTTGAAGCGCCCTCATTGTTCGTACCGGAAACTAAAATTGACATAATATGCCAAAGTCTGTTGTGTTATTTAAATCGTATTTCCAGTATATAAAAAGTACTCTGTGATCGTATCTCTGTATTTTGAACGTTTAAACTAAAAAATGAAAGAATTTTATGTGGTTTGATTGTGTTTGATTTTAGTTACATAATAAGAATTATTTTTAGTAATAATGAGAGTGTGCGTAATATGTAAAACTCGTTACCAAAAGGAAAGTGGGATAACATTACACAAGTAAGTGAATTTACAGCTAATATTAAACAAATTAAAACTATTTGATAATATAGGTACTTTAAAATTTGTTACTAATCTTAATATCGTAATTACCAACATGTTTAGCTTTATATTGATGAGTTATTTTCCCCCAGACTCGAGGGCCATAGCCAAGAAAGGTCGCCTGATGATGACTTTGTGTTTACAAGACGTAAATTTGTTTAATCTGTTTAAATATGACCAATTTATCATATCAAGGGAATAAATTTATATTGGGACTGCAAAATTATTAGTGTCCTTCGTGAGTTTGCATGAGTTTAGGTGAGAAATAGCTCCTCCCTGAACGGGTTCCTGTCTTGTCCTGGCGGGGAGGAAGGGGGGGGGTTGGTAGCCGTGGCGTGTTTTTTTTCGCAAAATCGATTATTACTTCTAACAAAAATAGATTTTTCCTAAATCGATTAATATTGAAAAGTGAAAAATCTATTTTTAAGTAATCGATTTTTTCCACTCAATGTTCACATCCGTACCTAGTACCAGTACCACCAAAGAGTATAGTAATTAGTAACTGTCCTATACAGGAAAGTACCACTGACCCACAGAACCACAGAGTACCTTTATACACAGAACCATAGCACAGAACACAATCCACTGACCCACAGAACCACAGAGTACCTTTATACACAGAACATTTAACATTACTCTCCACTGACCTCTATTTAAAGACTGGCTATACACTGTGACATAATGAGGCGATTTGATTTTCGCCATTTTGGCGCTGACAGCAGAAGTGAACGTCCACGGAACTAATAATATAGATAAGATAGTGTGACAAAATATATCGATAAAAATTCTATACACAGGCCTACCCGTAACGTCCATTCTATTCGTGTATCATATTAATATAATGCCATACAATAAATAAATATATAAATTAAAACCTAGGCCTTAGACGCAAGCTTTATACCTCATATAAAACCAAGATCGACGCTGCGTTGGTCTATCTACGTTCTTATTCGTAACTACAGAACGGATTTTGTTCCGGGTTTCAAATGAGGAAATGCCTGCACATACCCGCTTCGCGGGGGCAAAAAACGGATTATGTCGGACTTCCACCTACTAAAACCCCATGGTGTTCCACATTCGCCATACATTGGCAGCGCCACGGAAACGCTTTCACACACATCCGCCGCCCCACCAGCGAGGACCCCTCCTTAGTTGAGGACTTTTCTTGCCCCTTTTCCTTCTCAAATAAGGCGCACCAGGAACACAAGGCGCACTGCCCTTCGCGGCCTCTTACTCCACCTGCACATCGGACTCTCCGAGCCCGATATGTGGAGGCCATGGAGCCAAGAAAAAACGAGTACTAGGAAGCACCAAGTGGTACAGCCCCGCCAAATAGGATAGAGGATAGTCGAGTGGCGCATCGTCATACCAACAATCCTCTTCCCTTGCGACTCCACCTCCGCTGCAGCGATATAGAGAGAGGATTCTCCTCTAGCCCACTAACACACATCCAAGGGCTCGACAAGCCGCCTCAGAGTGGCCACCTTGGGCCAGCCCTTCACTTCGGGCCAGCCATGTGAGTCGCCCTACGTTTACCATGGGTTACCAAGCCACGGCTACCAACCCCCCCCCTCCCTCCCCGCCAGGACAAGACAGGAACCCGTTCAGGGAGGAGCTATTTCTCACCTAAACTCATGCAAACTCACGAAGGACACTAATAATTTTGCAGTCCTAATATAAATTTATTCTCTTGATATGATAAATTGGTCATATTTAACCTCCTGAGGCCTACCGGGTCAAATACGGTACGTCAAAAAATAAAAAATGTGGAGCATGTCTTGACAAGCAACTTTAAAATAATCGTACGTGAAACGAAACCTTATATCATTGTCAACATAATAAATAAAAGAAGAAATGACACTTCTTGTCATTTGTCGTTTGTCAAGATGGCGGAGACAAGCAAACATGTGCGTGCACCGGCCAACAAACGTAAGTAATCTGTTAATATCAGTTCAATCTTCAATAGTATTATGAATTGTAATTACTTATTTGAAAAATGACTCAATAACCTAATAATATTGAAATTCTATTTGATGCAAAAGCAAAAAACAATAACCTGGCATGCCGTTTTTCGTCGATGTTCCGCCAATGGAACATTCGGTCCTAATTATTATTATCGATGTTCCCTATTTGACTCATTCGTTCCTTATAGCAAATGTGTTTTTTTTACAGCTATGAATGAAAGTGAAATTTTTGAAATTTTGAATGCATCAGATGGAGATTTTAGTGCTGATTCGGATAACGATCCATCATATCACCCATACTTAGAGAGAAATCGACAAAATAGGTTGATATCCAGTAGTTCTGATTCAGACAATGAAGATGATATATTATCTGATCATTTTGACCACTCACAATCTCCAGCACTGTCTATTGCCAGTAGTATCACAGAACCTAGAGCTACACAGCGGGTTTCAAGAAGACTAATAAGAGGACGAGCAAGAAACAGCAGAGGGACAAGAGGCAGAGTACTAAGGGTACAAGAAACACGTGAATCTGAAGGCGAAGCGTCTGTTCTGTCAGCAATAAATTCCGTAGCAGATTTTAATCCATTTATGACACATTTGCAAAGTCCAAATTATATTCATAGAGAACTAGAAGAGTGGGAATGGTTTAAGTTTTTATACGATTATTTAGATGATGAAATTTTTGATCAAATGATTAGGGCCACAAATCAAACATCCTGTTTTACTTACCCAAAAAAATATAGATTTAACGGTTCGTGAGCTAAAAGTATTTATTGGGATAAATATGGTCATGTCGAGCATCAATTATCCGCAAATAAAAATGTACTGGGAAAGCTCATGGCGTATTCCACTAATTGCTAATTCGATGACTCGAGATAGATTTTTCCTAATACGTACACGTTTAAAGATTGTATATGACGATGATGTAACAGAAGAACAGCGGGCTCAAGACCGCATATGGAAGGTAAGACCACTATTTGATCGAATTGTCAAGGGTTGTCACATTCAGGAAAAGGCAGAAAAGCTATCAATTGATGAGATGATTGTGTCCTTTTCGGTACATTGCGGTATTAGACAATACTTGATTAGTATAGTGTTAACAATTTATCAGAATAAAAATCAAATAAAATGATAAGTATATAAAATAATCAGAATGACAACCTTCTGATTTGTTAAAGTTGGTAAAAATTACCTTGCGTACATCCGCTCGATAAAATAAAATGATGTATCTTACCTAGTTTGAAGAGCGCCTCCCGCCCTCTCTCAATTGCGTGCACTATCCCCGTTACCACTAATCCCAGCACCACTAGTCCCAACACCACTACACTAGGAAAGACACACCACTACCAACAATACGACACGTGTTTCGCCCCTTCACGATGCATCTTCAGGTGATGTAGATTCTGCGGTGGCTGACCTCTAAGTCAGTCACCGCAGAGTCTACATCTTAGCCCTCGTCCATAGTGCGAGCCTAGCGCGGTTGCGACGACGAGCGCGAATTATCAAACATATGAAACCGCCGCTTGCGTCCTTAGTGTAGTGACTAAGGCGGACGCCTAGCGCGACGGGCATGAGCGAGATAGCGCGCGTAGTTTTCAAACGTTCCTATCCGCGCGTTTTGGCCACACTACAGGCCTAGTCAGCAAGCGATCCAATGCGCGGGTGCGGGGGTATCAAACCAGTTCGGTCTTATCGCTCGGCGTAAGCGCGTCTTCTTTTTTTTTTGTTAAAATGGCGATAAATACTGAACTTTTTGTATGTGCGATTCAATCTAAACCAGCTTTATGGTAAAGTAAACATCCCCACCACTGTAATCGCACAATAACAAGAAAATTATGGAGTGAAATAAAAGAACAATTTCCTGAAAGCGAAGGTAAGTTTAATAATTAAATTATTTTACTATATTAAATAATACACTCAAATTACAATCTTTCATATTGTTCCCAGAAATAGTTTGTGAATTTTATACGAACATTTTTTGCTCTTCGTGATGGGTTATTATTTACTCCAAGGCTTCTGTGACGATTTTCATATATTGGCGGGTTAGATAGCACACGTTGGACATCCAGATCGAGATCGCCGTTTAAATCCATTATGACATTATGCAGAATACACGCAGCTTTTATTATAGACAAGGCATTTTTTCTGTTTGTTTCGATAGGTTTCAGTA
Source organism: Parnassius orleans (assembly GCA_029286625.1). Lineage (NCBI taxonomy): Eukaryota > Metazoa > Arthropoda > Insecta > Lepidoptera > Papilionidae > Parnassius > Parnassius orleans. The sequence continues at coordinate 1,924,532 of JAGSMP010000194.1, forward strand.
GTATTCTCCATTTAGATGTTAAAAGATCAAGTGTGCATTCGATTGTTTGTCTAGCGGTAGATAATCTGATGTTAAAACATTTTCTTTCATTATTGAGTACTCGCTCGTGATAAGGGCGCATTAAATAATGCATTAACGGATATGCTTCATCACCCACTAGGCCGTAGGGCGCAATGACGTCAAAATTCGGAAGTCTCTTTGGCATAGGAATTTTGCATAATTTTTTTTCTATAAGCTTATACAGCGTTGATGCAATAAAAGTACCACCATAACTTTGCTTGCCTCTACCGCCTACTTCGATTGTCACAAATTTCCTTTTTGCATTAGCTACAGCTTGCATTACAACACTATTTTTTTTTATAGCACCAATGTGCCGAACCAGACTTAGGTGGTTTTTTTATTTCGCAATGTTTCCCATCAATTGCTCCTACACAGTTCGGGAAATTCCAGATGGCTTCAAAGTCTTCTGCAATAGTTTTCAGATGTTGTTCCGTTGGTATCGGCATGTGAATAGAAACTAACTCAGTCCATAAAACACGCCATGTTTCGTGAACGACGGACGCAATAGTGCTTTTCCCCATACGAAAACTGTATAAGCCAGTGCTCTAAATGCAGTTCCTGTTGACAAAAACCTGAAACAAAACACATAAAAATATAATGTTATTGTTACAGAAAAACAGTTGCGTAAGAAGTGGAAGAACCTGCGCGATCAGTTTCGAAAAGAAAATCCGTAAGCCGCGCTCTGGTGACAGTGGCGAGGAAATAGAGAGTACGTGGCCATACTTTCAACTAATGCCGTTTATAAACGATGATATTACACCAGAAGTGATGACAGGAAATCTTCAGGACAGTGATTCGGAATCCCTCAACGAGTCAAATCATGCCGAGCAAGAAAACACTGACGTAATGAGTCCAGGTGTTTCATCCTGCAGCAGTCGCACAAACACGTCAAAGCGCAAAACAGCCTCGGATTATAGAGATAATCTTATAGATTGTGAAAGAAAAAAAAATTCGCTAATTGAACAAAAAATGGCGTCAAATAGTGACCAATCGGAGAAATGTGGCGATTATCATTTCTTTATGAGTCTCCTGCCACAAATGAAACAATTTAATGAATTACAAAAATTACGCATTCGAAATAAAATTACCCAAGTCATAATAGACGAAGCAGAGAGGCTACAGTTTTCTCATCATCCGAGATATGAGGATAACTATGGAGAATATTCTAGTAGCAACTACGATCATAGTAATTATTAATTTCATTATGATTACTTTTTACTTATACTACTTACATAAATGCTAATTTTAATAAAATATTGTTTTATTCTTACCTCAGAGTTATGAACAATTTCTCCTCTGGACTAATGCTTTTGCGAAAATTTGTATCTTCTCTAGTGATTTTAGGTGATATTTTACTCAGGACGTAATCAAATGTTGACACGGACATTCGAGTATACTCAAAGAATTTTCTAGGTACAATCTCAATTCTTCATACAAATTTAAAAAATCACCATTTACTTGTCGGTTTTTATTTATTTCGTGCACACCCTCTCTAATGTTCAAAATCTCCCATCTCAGGATCGGACTGTCTAGTAGAAATACTAAATCCACTCATAGGTTTACAACACCTGTAATACGTCTAAGCACACCAACAGCTTGCTCGTCACTGTGGCCACGGCACGCGCCCGCCGTCGCGCCCGCAACAGGCTCAAGTCGTCGCGCATTCACTGTGGACGCACACTTAGCGGTCAGCCTCTCTTCAAACTAGGTAAGACACATCTTTTTATTTTATCGAGCGGATGTACGCAAGGTAATTTTTACCAACTTTAATATAATGGATTTCCGCAAAGTAACGCCTGATTCTATTAATTATTATCTTCTGATTTAGTTTCATAACTAGACTACAAAACAATTTTTTTAACCTTTAACTTTAAAGAATAAAAAACTTAAAAAAATTACTGCGAGAAATGTTCAGTGCCATTTAACATTTTATTAGAACCAAAATAAAAATAAAAAACGACACGTTTAGTACAAGAAATAAAATAACAACCTTTTACAACAAACCTTTAACAACAAAAGAAAACTGTTGAAAAGTTACAAAACTGTTTTACATACATAGAGATACATACAGATGGCGCCGTCTTTTGATCGACGTGTTCATGTTAGTGAACTTACTTCGCGTTTTTTCATCTGTCGCACAGATGACGCTGTTCTTTTGATGGAGTTTTGGCGGGAACTTGACCGACGGCGGTTTGCTGCTCCTGTATTATTGTTTAAATAATGGTTTGAAGTGGATTTTGATATGTAAAAGTGGTGCGATTTTTAGTATTAAGTGTCTGCGCATGTGAACTGTTAGTGGAAACGGTGAAACAAGTGCTCTGATGGTGATGTGATTCTCAAAATAAGGTGTCTGTCTGCTTAGGCGCCTTGAAATACCATCGCTAACTGTCAGCTGTCTGCTGGCTCAAGTTGCCGTCAAAATCTCCCAAGGGCTGCACAATGTGAAGCATTAACACATTGTGAAGCAGTGTACTATGAAAAATAACTATACATTGTAACTTCAGGCTCAGAAGGGCTAGAACCCAGAGCCGTAAAACCAGTTATAAAAAAAAAATCTTTTGATCGACTTATTCATGTTAGTGAACTTACTTCACATTTTTACATCCATCGGTCCATCGCACAGATGAGGCTGTTTACAAAAATCGATTAAAACGTGTAATTTACATAATCGATTTATTAAAAATTGTTATTATCAAAAAATCGACTTTTCAAAACCGATTTTAAGAAAAAACTAATCGATTAATATGAAAATCGATTATTTTTTCACATCCCTATTACAGTAGTACTAAAGTCTTTGCGTTATAGCATGGTGCGGGTGACAGCTTACACTTTTGGCGTATCTAGAGATGGAACATTGTTAAATCGATTTAAAAAAGGCGATTAACGATACACAAAGCAAAGCAAAAATTATTGATTAGTTATCGATATAAAAATTAAAACCGAAACATATATTTCTTTATAAACTACAATGCATGTAAATGTAAAATTAAGTTAAATTTTAATACAAATTATGACATAATAGTTACATAATAGGTGTTCCCGGACCTCGCCAGTTTGGTATTTATTCCGATTGGATTTCATGGGTTTTAATTTTTTGCGCGGAATCCTAATTTTTTTTTCTAAAATAAAATAGCCTGTGTTACTCCTTTAGGGTTATATATGTTCTGTGGCTATAACGTATCGATATATATGTTTGGCCTAAAGGCCTAGATACCAGGCCATAAACTCCAAAAAAAAAGATATATATGTACTACGTACTAGATTTGGCATTCCGAACAATCACTATGTTCAAATGAACTGTACTGCAATCCGTACACCTTTAGTGTCATTAAGTGTGCCTTCAATATTCATAGAGTGTGGAGCTGCGCTAATAATACGAGATTTCAAATTAAAGTTTAAACCTGAACGTAATTAATAATTCAGTAGTCAAATAAGTAAAATTATTTGTTGTTCAAGTGAATAAATAGGTAATAATATTATAATCATAGACTAAAATCTACTACATAGATAAATAAATATGTATGTAACAAGCTAATCTACTATCTCCGCGCATGCGCGAAAACAGAGTAGTGCACATTTTTTGTTTGGAATAACTTCTCTTGGCCTAAAGGTCTAGATACCAGGCCATAAACTCCAAAAAAAAAATAGCTTCTCTAGTACGTAGCGGCTGGTGCAACTACCATAGTAGAAATTATACGTACGAGATTGGTCAAATTTTAATGACGGTTATCTCCTCTTTCTGCTTTTCGTAATATGTCTATTAACGACATTGTCAAATCAAATAGGTTCAAATGTCAAATTAAACAATTACATTTGTATAATTTTATTTATTAATATTGCTTTAAATTTTGTTATAGAAGCCGTTGTTCATTGACAGAATTGTTAAAAAAATAAAAATACATTATAAAACATGCCAATTAAATGGTGTAAGAAGCGGAAAAAAATAATAACAAGAAAAGGCTATTCGTAGCAATATTTCCCTTAGATGATCAAAGGTTTGTGGTGATTTCAACTTTAATTGTAATATGATATTTAACGCGAGTACATTTATGTACTGGCCATCTATGTAGGACAGGTTTTTATAGTGTACGATTGTGTGCACAAACACAAACACACTATTTCCTAAATCTGATAGTTCTATGGGATGGCAATCCGTAACGAACTATACTTAGAAACTGTATTATCAATTATTGTGACTGCTAAAATTCTATTTGTTCAATAAAAATGTGATTTTATTTATATTATTTTTTCAGATGCAAGCAATGGGTGAAATAGCTGGCACATGCACCAATTGAAAAGATTCACATGTTAAAACATAATTGTGGCAAACATTGCAAATCCGAGGATTTTGAACCCAACTAAAAGGAACTGTTATTTTATCAGTGGACTTAATTTAAACTTCCACTATTATGTGTATGTTAATTAGGTTTCATTTACATGTAGCAAAAGATAATATCCCTCTAAAGTCACATTTTGGTAAGAATTCGATTATATTATACAGGGTATTTTTGAAACGCTCCCGAAAACGAAGACAGACGACAGTACTAACTATATCTTTGATGATGGGTGAAATATAAAATCGATCCAGATGAAAAAAAAATCATCTTTTCACAACGTTTTATTAGCTTTATTCACGCTCCATCGTGTTAGTATAGTTAAATAAAATGTTAATTTCATTTAAAAAAACATGAAATACTTAAAAATAAAACCAGCAGTGGAATTACTGAATTACAATCAGCTGAAGAAAAAAATACTTAACTAAAATGTTAACAAGGATAGAATCATGCTTTTTTATCCATTGTGTAGGTATGTTTATTATTCTGATGTATTCAGTAATGTATCTTTTCAGATCAGTTCAGTACTAAGTTATTTAAAAAAATTAGGTATGAAACAGCTTACCGATCCTCCGTGGCCTTATGAGATTCTCCAAGGCACATTAGCATGTTGCCGTATTCACGAGCACTATAAACGTACCTACGCGTTAGGCATTATTAAAACAAAACAAAAAACACAAAATGTAACAACAAGAACAATATCATTAAGTAATAAATAACAAGTAATAACGACAATAATTTAATAAACAAAACAACTGAACTTGAACTGTCGCTCGTGATAGTCAACATGGAACTGTCTCAAAAACTAAAATTATAGCCAAAACAAATGCGCACGGAGGTAACGTCCTTGAAGAATGTGTAAATTCCACAGCGCGAGGCGACACGAGGCAGCGTGTGTGTGAAAGGGAAGGGTAGAATGAGTAGTATACCTAATGCATTGTTTCGTACTGATCTAGATAACGAGTTCGGCGCCCGCGAGGATATTGACCCTCTTGTCAGCTGATTTTCTTTTTTAAGTTTCACTGCTGGTTTTAAGTTTAAGTATTTTCTTGATTATTCGGGATCGAATTTCTTTGTGACCCATCATCATAGGTATCCTTAGTACTATCATCTGTCTTCGTTTTCGGGAGCGTTTCACAAACACCCGGTATAACTAAACTCAAAGTTATTCGTAATTACCTGGTTGTAAATAATTTTTTTTATAGATTCATCTACAAACTAGCTATAATGAGCACTCATTATGAAAGCGAAAATTATAAACAATCTCTACGAGTAGTATGTACATAGGTACCTCTGTGAAGAAGCCTAGCGATTTGTACATAGTATTTGTTACACTTAAAAGGAATTTAATCCAATCAGTGTTAAAAAACCCAATATTTTTACCCTTTAAGAACTAATGTTGAATGAAAACAAGCATCCAGACGTAGACTATTTATTTTACAGCATAGCAACACTTGTTCAGTGCGGGAACGAAGCCTCGGTCCTGCAATGCCGCAGCCAAACGCCTAGTAACTGCGCTACGGAGTTGTCATTTATTTTTTACTGAATTAATTATTAGTATAATAGTGTTTTTTATTTTATATTTTCTTCATACATATTTTTTACCTAATAATTGTAGAGATATAATTACAAATTGCTGTGTGTAAAATACATTGATTTCTTATCCTCATGGGCTTTTTTACTCAATCCCCACGTTAAAAAAAATATTTCTCATAAATTATTCAATATAGGGATCTAACTTTTATTAAAAAATATCGATAAACAATATATCGATAAAATTTATATCGATAAAATTATTCGAGAATGGATATTGCAGCACTATTTATATAATTCGCCTATGTTGCAGCACTGTTTATCAAAAATTAAATGTCATGTCTTGATGTTGGTAGAGTAGCTTGGCGCAATATCATACATTTACTTTTTCTTAGGAAGTCCCGCCTCTTAAACGTAGTGATTATATTCGTAGTGATTATATTCTCTTTGGTACGTAGTACATAACCATAGACTAAGAATATACTGGCGTATAGACCAACATAGTGTGCAAGGGAGAAGAAAATTCCTTATGGCAAAAATGCAAGATAGAAAAGGATACCAAATCTCATGACTCTGTAACCGATTTTGAATGACAGGTCGGCACAATTCGGCACGCAAGAAATAGCTCCGAAATATTTTGTAATTTTTTAAAGTGTAATAGTGGTTATTTTTAGTAAGTAACTTTTTTCCAAAATTGTTAATTGATCCGTGAGTGAGTGTGCTGTTAATAATAAAAATAATCCTGATAATTTCACATATCACAGGTAAATTCTCAAGACATCGTCAATGTTATGACGCGTTTATTTTTGGTTAAAATTTATGTTACATACTGTTTTAAATATAGAATATATTCAATTATTTTGTTAATTTTGATATTTTGCAAAGAAAAAAGTCACGTTGTTGATAATTTGCATGAATTTGGTAAATACATTTTTATACAAAATATTTTACATGTACGCTAGGGATTGACTTAACTATATCAAAATTAATGTCGATATTTATCTTGAATGTTTATAATGAATCGATAGACTTGCCTACACAACAAGAAAATAAATCTTCGGTTTGCGTTCTAAAATGTAATTTTATTTTGCCGTTTTTCAAACAGATTCCCTCCAGATTCTATAATTAGAAAAAGTGGTTAAGGTTCATTGGACGGGTTGGTTGAATGCAAAGAAGAACTCAACAATTTGCAGCAAACATTTTCTTGAGAAGTATAAAAGAAAAAGTAGAATTAAAACAATTTTATTAAAAGGAGTCATTTCTACATTATTTCTACCAGTAAGTAAAATATTGTTATAATAAGACTTCAAAAATATAACTCTTTAAACTTTAGATAAATATAGAGACAGATTTTCATACATTATAAAACTGTAGTACATTAAAGACAAAAAAATCTTGAGATTATCCTCTTTAAGCCATTATGAACCTAACTAAGTATCTATTTATCAACCAAAATAAATGTATAACTTAGCTTAACCAACCGCACAGCCTCACGGTCACACTAGTACAATATTCATAGCATCATGCTATTTTCCCCAAGGGGTTGAGCGGAGCTTCGGAACTTCGGATTATATTCCCAAAACATAACGATAAACCTTTTAGCGTAGTTAGGTATAGATATTTAGTAATGCTCCTCAAGCGCTACTAGACGACTGCGCATGAGACGTGATAGTATAAATTCCATAGTATTTGATACTCACAACGGTCAATGCCCGATTCATGCTTGATGGCCGACGACATTGTCATGTGGGCTTAAATAGCGTGGTTTATACCCTACAGCGTTACTCGTAGAGAAGAGGAACTCGTGGTTAAGTAATAGCTGCGCAGATCAATAGATCTGCGAAATTAAGTTGCACTTGCCGCGGTCAGTCGATGAATGAATGACCATTTTCTTAACATACCGAGATTGAGAGAATAGAGAGTGCATCTGTATCCTCAGACACTTAGTGCACTTTACTGTGTTAAGATCATTATGTTTTTAAAATTCATGCAGCTAAAATGATAATCATTTTATTATTACTTTATACTTTTCAGGGACAGATGAAAGAATATAAACATGAAGCATGATGAAGCCTCATAAACATATTGGCCTTTAAACAGAGCAATCTTATTTAACTGATTCCTACAAGTTTCCTCCCTTAAATTATTAAGTTTACATTCATACTTAAGTCGAATATTAAAATAAACTTCTATAATCTATTTAATTATTAATTATTAAATGTTTGTAATTATCACAAGTAATACTTATATGAAAAATAAAGCAGCCATTATGTTGTACTCCGTGTCCCCGTTTTTGTTTCCCCATCAAAACATTTTATAAAATATATAAAATATAAATAGGTATATACTTAGTTAAGTATCTACCTATTTATATTAACAATATGTAAAAATAAATTCGGGAAACTGCCCACGGCAGTAAATATTTTCTCCAAAGATCATAGCTCAAATACAACATTCTGATCTGATTATTGGGAAGATTTTTAGGTTTTTCAGTAAAGTCACCTGGGATTTTATACATTTGAATTAAAATCCAACAAAAGGCAGGTAGGTTCAGCTTATTCCCAGGAACATGTTATATGAATATTTTTTAATTATTTTAGAACTATCATGGTAAAATTTAGTTAATTTTTGAAGTTATTCAACTTCATGCACTAAACAATTTTTTATAATCTTTTTACCGCTTCCTTAACAATCATTTTCCATAGTCCTTTTAAGTAAAATATACATCACTAGCTAACGCACACAATGACAAATCAAAATTGGTCACGCGTTTTCGGGCTGTCAGGTGGTCTATACGCTAGTATATTCTAAGTCTATGATATATACCGGAATAGAGAGCCATCTTCTAGGATTTTTTGTCACCCACTATGAATCATGGCACAGTGTTGCCGTCTGGTATCATATCCGTTGAACTAATCTCAATATTTTGACTATAGATAGTTGTATGTAGTTATGCATATACAGCTATTTACACTATATGCAGTTATATTTATATTTTAGGCGATAAGGGATTAGGGTTGTAGATGTATTATAGATTTCAGTAATTTAAACATTTATATTTTTGTTATATTGCAATTACTACCAAAATATTGTTACGAGCTTGGGGTTCGAGACAATTAAAAACTGCCGAGTGAATTACCAAAATTGACACTTTAATTACAGAACACTAATTACAACTAAAAACCACACTAATAACAAAATACAATTGTACTACAGATCACTTTAATTCAAAGTTGTATCGCTTCGAAGTATTCGCTTGTATCGCCAATTCAATACTGACTCGGTCGCGGTCTCTACCGGCCTTATATAGGGCCTCAGATAGTTTCCAGAACCTTCTACTGTAGAAACATCTAGAATGTTCGAGTACATATCGGTCCCGAAATTTCTAGAAGGATCTTGACTCTCCTAGTTCTGCTACTCGATACTAGAGGGCGCTAGTGGTAACTAGTGTTGCCATGTATAAACCATTAATAGTGGCGCGCAACAATATGATTATGTTAATAAGGGAATTTATAATGCTTTCTATAGAATTAAAACTACCCTGTGAAGTATCTGGTGAAACCCGAAGAGCACAACCATCTGGTTGCGGAATTGAAAAATCTTCAATAATTTTTTGATGACTTTTTTTGTCGTATCCTATTTGTGTATGGTGACGGAATGATTTAGGAATAAATAATGATTTCTTATAAGAAGTTTTATTAGATGAAGCAGGGTGTGAAGGAAAATGATCCATTGTAGGATTAGTAGAAGGCGAAGAATTTATAGGGTTTTTTGAGATCAGAACATCAGCATATGATTTTGATGAAACTTGGGGATATTTTTGTGATGCTTCTAGGTATGAGATTGAATTTTGTGCCATTTCAATTTTAATATTATTTTGTCTTGTGTGTTCAGGGCATCTAGAATCCGTGGCTTTGTGGTTACCTGAGCAGAACAAGCAACGAAAGGTCCCATTATCTTTTTCGCAAGAAGAAGAAGAAGAAGAGTGATCATCGCCACATTTTGAGCATCTTGGCTTGGAACGACATAAATCTTTAGTGTGTCCAAATCGGCAGCACTGAAAACATTGAATCGTTGGAAGCTTATAAATTTCTACAGGGATGGAAGAATAGCAAAAATAAACCCTCGAGGGAAGAATTTGACCGTCAAATGTGATTACTACACTTTCAGAGCTTTCATATCTGACTTTGTCTTCGTTGCGTACTCGGTAATTTAATCTTCTTACTTTTAATACAGGTATGGTGTTTGGATACGTAGATAATTCAGAAATAATCTCTTCTGGTGTCCAATCTTTTGGTACACCTTTTATAACACCCATACGAGATACATGGAAGGATGGGATAAACGTTTTGTATTTATCATTGACAGAAGGATTTTCTAAAAATAGATTTGCATCAATAAATTTAGAGAATTCAATCGTTATTCTATTCCTCCCGATACGTTTTAGGCCTCCATTAACTATATTTTTAATATTTAATTTTTTCAAAAAGTGACCAAATGAAATAGCATTTAAAGTTTTACCAGAATTAGGAGAATCTTCTTTTACTTGAACATGGACGATAAAAGGACCTGAATCTTTTGAATTATAAGGGCGAAGAGATTGAAATCTTTGTGAATCTATTTTTGCATTATCGCTATTTATATGTGTGTTAAGAGATTTAGAAGAGATTTGACTATAGGCAGAATTTAATGTTTGTGGTAGAGGAATGTCAGATGATTGTGAAAGAGGGATTTCAGATGATTGAGTACAAGCAATGTTGGATGATAAAGACATGGGAGATTCATAAACACTTTGTCCTGATATGTTACCTTGGTTAGAGTTAGCTCCCATAATTTTAATTTTAGATGTTAAAATATTACCAGTATTGCAGTCCGATTCTGAGAATGAGGAATTGGTGGAAAAAACTGAAATTTTTCTATTTAAGTCAACCCGATTAGCATGTTCTTCTTTCTTCCTTTCCTTCGTTTTATGTTTCCTTTTCTTTTTATTGGAAATAATTTTGAAGTTGTCATCAAAAATTTCTTGAGATAATGACTGCCATGGTTTTTTAAATGAACCTTCTAAGTCATTTTGAATTTCAACATAAGCAGCTGGAGAGGAAATAATGTTAGGATCGGAACAATTCGGATCCGGTGGCTTAGGCGGAATAGATGGATTAGACATGGCGACTACGGGAGTCTAACACTACGTTAGACTATTTTGTAATACTAAGAAATTGTCGCTAAATGAGTGATAATATGAAAATACAGATAAATATTATTAATATATACTATAGTAAATTAGGAATGTAATCAGAATATTAAAAGAAAACTTAAAATAATTAATATGACACCAAAAACACGTAAAACCGTTATTGACGTTCAGTTGCCAGTCTACAATTCGGGGGTACACTTCCATACTTTAGGTAGGGGTCCAATAATTTGCAAAGACACTAGTGCCATCTCATACGATATCCGCATAAACTTTCGAACATCAAATTCTAAAAGGTGCGCTAGATGGCGTTTACACCAATTCTGGTTATTGTGTATGGAATTTAATAGAATTGCCTAAAGTTTTAACATAAATTTAAATGATTAATAATTATAAGGACATTCAAAAGCTTTTGCCTAATTAAAAAATATATTGAATAAAAATATTTTTTTTGTTGGTCTGAGATACAATAAGTTTCTCGATTTGGCAAGTGGCAACTTTATCACATAATGGCTACCGGCGTGAGCAAGTCGTTGTTTTCACGAACGTTTTGCCAATTAATGTGATTTTCGGTTGTTGCTATTATCGGATTTTTTACAGAATCTGGAATATAATATTTTTATACCTAACCAATGTAAGAAATAGCATTTAATTAGCAGTTTTTGAAATGCCTGATTTCATCTTAACATCTATTTGTTTAAATAAAAATAAGAATATTGTTGCGCGCCACTATTAATGGTTTATACATGGCAACACTAGTTACCACTAGCACCCTCTAGTATCGAGTAGCAGAACTAGGAGAGTCAAGATCCTTCTAGAAATTTCGGGACCGATATGTACTCGAACATTCTAGATGTTTCTACAGTAGAAGGTTCTGGAAACTATCTGAGGCCCTATATAAGGCCGGTATAGACCGCGACCGAGTCAGTATTGAATTGGCGATACAAGCGAATACTTCGAAGCGATACAACTGCGAACTAAAGCGATCTGTAGTAAAATTGTGTTTTGTTATGTGTGATTTAAAGCTGTAATTAGTGTTGTGTAATTAAAGTGTCAATTTTAGTAATTCACTCGGCAGTTTTTAATTGTCTCGAACCCCAAGCTCGTAACAATATCTTCGTATTCATCAAAGTTACCGTCCCACGTTGCTCGCTTACTAAATTCTATACCTGAAATTCTCCATGACATTCACTCTCACAAGGATCCTTCAATGGAACTGTAGAAGCATTTTAGATAAACGTACTGAAATAATTTATTTATTAAAAAAATATAATATTTGTATCGCTGCTATTTCAGAGACATGGCTGAAACCGGATTCCAACATCAGAATCCCTGGTTTTTGTTGTGTTCGAAATGACAGATCTGATGGTTATGCCGGATGTGCTTTGCTTATAAAGAATAATATAGCTTATACCATTATAGATATTTATGATGAAATATTTGACTTTAATATTGTAGCAGTAAGAATTCAAAATATTACTTTCGTTTCTATTTATGTTCCCTTCCCTTCTGTCATTACGGTTCGCAGAATAAAATCTTTAATAGCCTCCTTCCCCAAACCATTCTTAATTCTTGGTGACTTTAATTGCCATCATTATTTATGGGGTGATAATTCTGATAGATACGGCAGTTTATTAGCTGAAATGATTGACGAGCTTAACATTGGCGTCCTAATACTGGTAAAATCACCAAACGCTCTCGTCCCAATGAGTCTAGAAGTGCTGTAGATTTATCAATTTGTACTCCTGATTTAACCTCTCTTTTAAATTGGACAGTTTTAGATAGCTCTCATGGCAGTGATCATTTTCCTATTCTTATTTCCTTTCCAAACAAAGAATCGGCAGAAATTAACAAAAAACCATGTATTAAATACAAATTAGACAGAGCAGACTGGAACCTGTATAATATTATTCTTTACAATGAAATTCTAAAAATCGCTCCTATTTCTGAAAATAATTTATCTTCAATTGTTGAAGCATTTACAAACGCAATTATAAATGCAGCAGAACAATCAATTCCTATTAAAACTCTAAATAATAAGTGTAAGCCCTCTCCCCCTTGGTGGGATTTTGAATGTACTGAGGCCATTCGTAATAGAAAAAAAGCTGAAAAACAATATAAATTAGACATGAGTTAGGAAAACTATTCATACCTTCAACATATACAAGAAGTGACTAAAAATACTCTTCGCTCAAAAAAACAAACAAGTTGGCATGCCTTTTGTTCCTCAATATCTCCTTCAATCCCTTCATCAGTTAATTGGCGCAATATAAGAAAATTTCGCTGTTGTTTTTCATCTTGTTCTTACAGTGGTGCCATTCCCACTCAATCAATAAATTATTTTCTAGACAAACTTGCCCCCTCTTCTGCTCCTTCGCGAGATGAGCTTCCTCAAAGTATTCCATGTGAATCTTTTTTGATCATTAGAACGTCCATTCTCTCTATATGAATTAAAGCTTGTCCTTTCTCACGTTCACGATTCAGCTCCTGGTCTAGACGGTATTCCTTATTCATTACTTACCAAATGTAACGATCAAATTTTAACTTACTATTTAAATATAATTAACGCTTTGTTTGACATAGGCTTTGTTCCTGACTCTTGGCGGACTCAAGTAATTATTCCTATCTTGAAACCTGACAAAAACCCTAACGACGGCTCTTCCTATCGACCGATTGCTCTATCCTCAACTCTAATTAAAACCTTTGAACACATGATCAAGAATCGTCTTGAATGGTATGTAGAAAGTCATGGATTGTTATCAAATACTCAATATGGATTCAGAAAAGGTAAAAGCACATATGACAGTCTTTCAATCTTCACTACAGATATTAGACTAGCATTTTCGAGTAATGAATCGGTTTTGCTGCTTTCCTTGACATTTCTTCTGCTTACGATAATGTCAGACTCAACATCCTTAGAAAAGATGTTTAAGCTTAATATATCCAAAAAATTTACAAATTTGATTATCAATTTATTTCTAGATCGATATATACATATTAAAATTGATGATGATTTAAAATATACTCGAAAGGTTTTCAAAGGGATTCCACAAGGCTCCGTTTTAAGTCCATTATTATACAATATTGATACGTCAGATTTAGACCAGTCCATTTCAAAGTGTAGAATTTTGCAATATGCTGATGATATCTTAATTTATGTAAATGATAAATGTATAGAATCCTGTGCTAACGCGATAAAACAAGATCTCCTCTCTATGACCACGTGGTTAGATGATCATGGACTAGAACTTTCCCCAAATAAATGTAATACGGTAATTTTTTCCCGCAAAAGAGTTTTGCCTGAAATACAGGTTCGCCTTTTTAATTATACGCTCGAAAATATTCAGCAAGTTAAATTCCTTGGTGTAATTCTTGATAATAAATTATCTGGCATGCCTCATATCATTTATACCCAAAAAAATGCGATAAAAATATAAACATTCTAAGAGCTTTGTGCGGGGTATAGTGGGGCGCCCATCCATATTCCTTAAAATTAATTTATAATGCAATTATAAAAAGTCGATTAGATTATGCCTCATTTCTTCTTGAACCTGCTAATAAAAAAGGATTAAAATTTTTAGATATCGTTCAACACAAGTCTTTAAGATTAATTATAGGCGCTATGAATTCGTCGCCTATCAATGCCTTGCAGATTGAATGCGGTGATCCTCCACTTTTTATTAGACGACAATATTTATCGGATGCTTTTTTTTCGGGCTCTTCAATTTTCCAAACATCCACTAATCCCTAAAATTCGTTTACTTTCTCATTACATTTTAATTAATTCTGGAAAATACTGGCGTAATAAAACACCTAACCTAGTAAAAAGCTATGAACAATATAATTCTTTACTACATCCTATTTATAGGTCGGTGACTCTGCCTCTTTTCTCCAATTCGTTTGAGGTTGCACTTTTCAAACCCAATGTTATATTAGATATAGGATTAAATAAATTTTCTATTGAATCAAATAAAAAATTGTATTTGCGTTGGACAAGAATTTCCCAGGTTATCATTATATTTTTACAGATGCCTCTAAAATTAACTCAAATGGTTCTACTGGCTACGCAATATACCAAAATTGGAGAATAGTTCAAAAATGAAAAGTCCTCCCAGATCTTCAGTTTTACTGGAGAAATGTTAGCCATTTACAAGCAATAAAATATTGCTATAGCTTTAAATTAAAATCAAGCGTGATATTTTCAGATTCTCTTAGTTCTTTACAGGCACTATTATGCAATCCTTTCTATGACATTTCGCAATCCTTTGATATTTGAAATTAAAAACTTCTATTCTTATACCAATTTCAAAACATCAACATTTCTCTTGTTTGGATTCTAGTGATATTGGTATATCTGGTAATGAATATGCTGACAAACTTGCTAAACAAGCTATAGTCTGTGGGATATTTTCCTATTTAAAAATTATTGCTATGACCTTATAAAGAATACGAAATTATGTATAGAGATAGGTGGTCAAAACATTGGAACAAAACAAAAACGACGAAAAGTCACTATGCAAAATTCAACCCATCATTCCTTCTAAGCCTTGGTTTTATAAATTAACCTTAAGTAAAACATACATCAATGTTATGTAGAATGCGCTTGGGTCACTGCTGTAATTCGGTTCACCTTGCTAGGCTTCATATTAAAAATTCTTCTATATGTGAGTGTGGTTTAGATATTGGTGACCTCAATCATATTTTTTTCTCGTGTCCTCTGTATGATCATACTTCATTATTTAACACTTTGGTAAAACTTAAAATACCTCTACCTACAGAAATTCGTTCTCTTTTAATTTATTCTAAAAAAAGTAAAAATGTTTTCAATTGCCTTATGGAATATTTAGATTCAAACAATATTAAGTTATAAAATTTTATTCATTATTTAGCATTTAATAGTCTTTACTTAGTTTTATTTAATATTTTAAATGTGGTAAAGAGTTCAGTTTTATTTTAATCCTTCATAATATTCTTCATTTAAGTATTTATTAAACTTCAGTACAAGTCATTTAATTCTTCATTAATTCTTAATTTTATTCGGTTTTAATCAGAATCATAGTTTTCATTTTTATTCGTCGTTTTTACAAGTATATTTATTGACTGGAGGTTGGCAGTAATTGTAAGGTTGCCATTAAAAAAAAAAAAAAAAGTGTACCCCCCCTGCATAGAACTTCCTGTATAAGACAGTTACTATACTCTTTGCATCAGTGTTGCCACCTTGGTGGATTTTCCACTAAATCTGGTGGTTTGAACACCCCTTACAGTGGCAAATTTTTGCTTTTAGTGGCTAGTGGTTTTTTTAGCGGATTAGGAATTTTATAATAAATTATAAGAAACGAGTCGTTTCATATAAATAGTCGTTTCAAACGTCTATTTAGCCATATTTTATACTTTCAAATATAAACCTATATATTTTTAGGAGTATATTTTACTACAGAGCAACACCAATCCATTTCCATAGACATTGGATTGGAAAGCATTCACGAGGGTTCCCCGTTAAATATATTTAGTATAAGGCAACTAATATAAAACGATGGAATGCAAGGGCGAGATCTATCTGTATCTCGCTCTCCGGAATACTAAATAGTTGAGAGGGATATAATTTCCGCTTTCTATTCTATTTGACAGCATTTTACAATACTTAGTCAATGTTTTGAACTCGGTCACGATCACTCAGTTCAGTGCCTCAATGTGCGTTGTTGTTTGTTTTGTTTCGTTTTGCGATTACACATTTTAAATAAAAATATTATTCATACGACGTCATGCCGAAACCTCAATATTCCCAAAATTTAGGATTCTTGGCTTCAAGATCCCGATTTAAAGAATAGCTAAAGCAGTTGAAAGTACCACTGGCCAAGTAGCAAAATGCAAGTTTTGTGGAACGATATTAAGAAGTCACTACGGAGATTTAAAACACATGCTCTTTCGAAAAGCACCAACAAAATAGAAAAATAAATTATAGCTTTGTCTTTGTTATTTATAACAGTTCGAACTTGGTCAATTAATGAGGTTGCATTTAAATTTTTCTTATATATTTCATTATTTGTTTATAGGTTATCACCAAACAACCTAAGCTGACATTCAAAGGTCTACTGATAATAAAAGAAAGATGAAGCCAGAGTTGCCTTATTTACAGCAATGCATACAAGTATACGAACAGTTGATCATTTAGGAGAAGTTATTATATAGCCATGAAAAGAAATAAATAAAATGCAGATGCACCGAACTAAGTGCACGTATGTAATAAAAAATATTTTAGCATCTCATTTTACAGAACTTATAAAAAACGACATTAAAGATCAACCATACAGTTTATTAATAGATGAATCCACAGATATTGCTGTACAAAAATATTTGGGTTTAGTTATAATTTATTACAGCACTACACATGAAAAAATAGTTTCAACTTATTTGGACCTTGCTGAACTCGACGCATGTAATGCTGAAGGTATTGTTTCTGCCATAAAGCGGACGCTTAAACATTTCGACTTGCGAATTGAAAACTTAATGGGTATTGGCACAGATAATGCTTCGGTGATGGTTGGCGTAAATAATGGAGTTTTTCCATTGAAACAAAAATACCGCACTTAGTTTTGGTACGTTGTTTATGCCACTCCTTGCAACTGGCTGTTTCAGCAGCAGCAAAATTTCTTCCGCGAAATCTTGAATTTTAATTAGAGAGACATATGATTGGTTTGCTCGCTCGTCTTCCAGACAAGTTATCTATAAAGAGCTATACAAATCCATCAACGATGGACAGAAGCCTCTTAAAATTGTTCAAGCCTGTCAGACTAGATGGTTATCCATAGAGTCTGCTGTGTCGGGAATATACGCAATGGCTGGAGCTTAAAACTCATTTTTCGATTGCTAAGTTGCACGAAAGGTGCCACACGTCAGAGCTATTGCACTCTATGTATGCGAATGATATAAACTATGCATATGTATCATTTATTTATCCAATTTTGATTGATATAAACAGAGTTAATAAAATGTTTGAGTCAAAAATACGGACCACACCTTGTGCGGTGAATTAACAAACTTGATTGATACGCTTGTCACCAAAGTAACGTTGCCTACACATAAGATAGATATCTTTACTCAAAATATTCGTGACTATTTGGACCAAAGATGCTACCTGGGATTCCGATTCGAAAAACATATTCAAGAAATGAAAGAAAGGTTTTCCCAGGAAGGAAGAAGTATTGCGGAATAGGTGCATACAGTTTATAGTTTGTCTCATTGACGAAATAAAAACAGATTGCCGGAAAATATTACTCTCATGAAACAAATATCCGTATAAGTGTCGAAAAAGCCCTGCATCACAACAAAAGAAAATCTTGTTGATATAATGGCTCGGTTCATAACAAGTACAGAATTAATTGCAAAATTGACGATCAATGGCAGCAAATTCATTTACTGAGATGGAATGAAACAAAAGATACAAAAATTTTGGGCGAAGTCTTGAAATTCAAAGATACAAGGTGTTGCTCGATTTCAAGAATAGCAACATTTGCGATTACTTTTGGTATTGCCACATTCGAATGCCGATGTGGAAAGACTTTTAGTAGCATGAATATTATAAAAACAAGCAGCGAAACAGAATGAAGCTAACTCTTTTGAAATCAATTCTAAAAATACGCTGCGGTATGCAGTTAATGGGAAATGCTGCAACAATTATGAAATTCTAAATCTTATAAAACAAATTGGGACGAAGAGTCATATCAGTCCGATAAGGATAACAGTAAGGCTGAAAATGAAAATGCAGATTCATCTGAAGACGATTTATTAATGTAAATAATATCTTAAGCAACTTTTTTTTTAATTACTAAAAGTAAAAAATTATATTAACAACAATGAGATTTTTAATAAACGTACTACTACTTTTTTTTGCTTTAATCATATTCATATATCTTAGTGGAAATTTTAGTGGTTTTCAGAGGACATCTTTTGTTAGTGATTTTCTGGTGGTTTGAGGAGCCTTGTCTGGCGGATTGCTATTTCATCCGTTGGCACTGCTTTGCATAGAACTCAATGCTATAACGCAAAGACTACGTTATAGTTACATATTTCGAGTATTTTATTTAATTTTTAGTTTTAAAATGTATTTTAAGTGTTGCATTCCCAATTGTGCAAGTAAAAGAGAAGAGGCTAAGTTACATAAGTTTCCATCTGACGAAGACCAAAGAAACAAGTGGCTGGACTTCATAAACTGTGACAAACTTAAAAGTATACATTCCAGTAACCTTGACAAGATGCTGGTTTGTCACAAACATTTTGAAAAAAGGTTTCATACTGCTAAATCTGGCATTAAGAAGACAGCTTATCCAACACTTTTTTCTTTGGAGGAAATTGAGTCAGGTTTGTCATCAAGATCATACGATGACAAAGGTATGTACATTGTTATTCCTGGTTATTCCTTAATATACATAACTGATCAGTATACTCGGTATAAATGTACCATTTTAAAATTTAAATGTAACCAAAATTGAACTTAAATAGTAGCATATGCTAAAGTATATCTTGAAATTTATAGTTATTACTACCAAAATGTACTTGTAAATAGGTGGGATGCATGCTTGACTTAGCTGTGCATGTGTCATACTAGTATACCCCTGAGCAATCAAGTGAAGGATATCCACCTGTGTAATGTAGTAAAATTTATTAGTTTATGGATTTTATTAACAATAGCTATTAAGTTTTAAAGTGGAATGGTAATAAAAAAAAACAGTTACTATTATTTTATGTATACACATAATAAATTTTCTTTCTTTCAGAGGATATCCTTGTTGATCACACATATACCGTAAGGCACTATGACCACACATACCATAAAATAAAACTACATTCACCTTAGCTAAAGCCTCAAGACCCTCTTATTGGTAACTATTCAATCAATTTTAAAACAGTCTTATCTGTTTAAAAATAATCAATTAGACTAGCATATTTCTCATAATATTAAAAAAATTATAGGTGGCAATTGTTATAATTTTATATCAGTTGTTGATATAAAACTGATAAAAAAATTATATTTTATGCCTCATAAGTTTTTTTTATAAGTTGAACGATGTTGACATGACAGTTGAAAAATATAATGTAGGTTAAATAAAGCAAATAAAATAAATTATTTACAGTGCAACCTCAATATAACAAATCGGATGGGAACAAGTAAATATTCGTTGTATCAAGTAATTCATCGAACTGAAGTTTGTTATGTTGAGGTTAGGTTGGTCTAAAATTCGTTATAAAGAGGTAAAAAAATAATATTGATTGTTTTACGAACAAAAACGTGTCGAAACCTATCGCGACATGAATCACATACTATGAGATTAAGAGTCATACATTGGTGGGAACTTTATATAAATGTTTTGGGTTGACAAAATTCGTTAATTAGAGGTATTTATATTTTTCTTGATAGTTGAAATTTTTTTATAATGAAGTTGTTCGCAAAAAATATTCGTAATGTAAAGGGATTATTTACATTGACTCTTATGGACAATTCAAGGGATTACGAAGAATTTGTTAAATCGAAATCGTTATATTGAGGTACGTTATATTAAGGTTGCACTGTATAATGAAATAATTTGAAAAATCTTCTTTTATTAAGTTTAATGTTTTTTTATGTTTATAGATTTGACTAATATACCATCAACATCCTTTGCTCCATTGTCACATTTGGACAATCTGGCAAACCTATCTGGTAATGTTTTATTTCTTCTTTATGGCACGCCTCTTAACGTGAAGCGTTATTAGGTAGTGCATTACTCTCGACATGTCAAGGTCAAGCAATTTTGTGTTCTTAAAATGCCTCTATTTTCATAGTGTTCTTAAAATGTGTTAAAAAGTTGTATGAATCTGTTATTAAAAAGTTTTTCTGTTTCTTTTTTATAATTTTGTGAAAGAAAATTCTAATCAAATTATATATTTTCTAATTACAGTGGACCTCCGGTAATCCGGCCCCTGTCTAATCCGGCACACCCTGTAATCCGACATGGTCTATTATTTATTATTAGATATTTTTTTGACAATCTTCGCAAATGCATGATTGAACAAGTTATAACTTGTACGCACCACCACTATTTTGCTCGATGCGTAGGGTATTGTTTTGATTCTGATTGCTTAGTTTGAATTTGACTACATGTGATGAAGATAGTACATATATATAACATATAGAATCTTATCATTGTATCTGGAATTTGTCGGATTACAAGGTACTCTTTTATAAAAAATTCCGGACTATAGGGGGTCTTAGGCAGTACTCTTTAATCCGACAAATTCGATAGTCCGACACTGCCCTGCAAAATGTTTGTCAGATTACCGGGGGTCCACTGTATGACTTTAAATTTCATGAACAAAATATGGGTTAACATCTTAATAAGTATTTCTGATTATAATCATTATTATTATAATTCATCTTCAGAAATTTGTGAATACATCAAACAAAAGATAATATATAGGTCTTACAAAAACATGTTCATCTCTGACACTGCACCACGGATGTGGTTTTGAACCAAATAGTGAAAATTATTCTGTTCCATTATTAGTTTTTTATTCAAAGCATAATCTGTGAGTTATTGTTAAGGAAAATTATTATGTTAATAATGATGTTTTTTCTTGTTTAGGTGAGTTAACTTCAACAACACCTGAGTATGAAGGTGGTCAAGAAGAGACTTGTACAAAACTTTTCTAATCTTTCTCCTCAGTGCAAGCTACTATACAATGAATTAAAAAAAGTCAAGAAGGCAGTTAAATTATAATGTGCGGGTCAGGAGAGCACTAGCTTTTTCAAAAGATAATAGTTTTGAAAAAATAACTCCACTTGCAAAGAAGTTTATCGACATGCAAATAAAGATGTGCACAAGAAACAAAAAAGGCAGAAGGTTTTCATTGGAAGGAAAGTTGATTGCTTTGTCTATTATGAAGCAAAGTCCCAAAGCTATCTATATTCATAATCTAAATTCTTTAGAAAACTTTTATGCTACCCTCTAATACAACCTTAAAGAAAATGATTACAGAATTAGATGTAAAAGCTGGAATTAACACCCAAATATGTATGATCATTAAGGAGGAGGTATGAGTTATTGTAATTATTATTGAAATCTTTTTGTTGTAATTTATCAAAAAGAATTGATAAAACTAAAATCATAAATATTTACTTGCTCATATATATGGGAAAACTACACATCGTACAAAACTCCTTTGACAGATTTTATCACATTCCATTTTCACTGATTTTTTAATCTTTAATTCCTGGCATTTTGAGTGGTCTTTTTGATAACAACTTAATAATAATAATAAAAAAAACTGGTTGCAAACCCGTCTGTCAAGTGTGACATTGTTTGTCAGTAGACTAATGATAGTCTGTAGCAGGGTGATGCAACTCTGTATGAAGCCCGAGAAACTTGCACACAATCATAATTTTATCTATGTGTGGGGTGGGCGTGTAAAATTAAAGCGAGAAAAAGATATCGCCGTTTCATTCTTTCGCGTTGTTTCAGATTGCCATTTTAAAAATTAGATACAAATATACATAACTATTATATCGGAAGAAACTGAATTTTTTAATTCTATGCTATATTTTTCTTTTGTTTGCCTTACAGTAATTATATACATATTAATTTGAGGTTTGCACAATTAATTGACCTACTAATTGATTAAAATTAAATTATTAAATATTAGCAGAATTCTATCAAGAGCCATGAACTAAAGAAGAAAAAAATGACATTTGTTTGTCAACGTCTTTCATATTGAAAATATTTTCTGAAAATGATTCAAATTTATTTAAAATGATTTAGATTTTAATATTTGTTATTGCGTTTTTCTTTAATTCAGTTATTATCGGCTCAGAATACTTCATTTTCGTTTATAGGCAATTCTTCGCGATTGTGTGTGTGAAGATTTTTGTGAGATACTGACTCTGTATGAGATATTGACTATAAATTAATTTATTATTTAAAAAAAATATGCAAACAAAAAGCACAAAATCATCCGATCACTTTCTGCAGGTTTCCTACAGTAAAAATAGAAAAACTTTTGATATGTGGTAAGTCTTTAAGCATTTTGAATTTATTCATCGTTATTTGTAGGGATTATTACTATATTAACTCAATTTTATCTATTTCAGATCATGTATTTAGGCTGAGTTAAGTTTTCGACATGAAATTTTGATTTAAATTTACGTTAATGTTCTGTGAAGAATAGCTCTCACGATAACATATGTTATAAATCAATATTACGCGTGAAAATATTATCTGCAAAAGCAATAGAAAACAAATAATAATATATAGTGTATAAAACAATATCTTCCAAAAATAAAATTACATAACTATACCTATTTTTAGTTTTATTTTATCCACATACTCCTCTAAAGTAAATTGAGGTAATTTTGGTGCAACCTCTCAAATGTATGGAATTTACCCCATAAGTTTTGTGAGCTTGAGCCAAAATTACTCGAATATGCCTTAAATAAAAGTTCAAAGTTACACATACAAAGGTTTGAAATTCCCGCTAAAAAGTTTTATATGGGCGCCCACGAGGCGCTTTTCGTATATTCATAAACACGTGTTTCCTTTTTAGTATGAAGTTGGCGTTCTTCTCTTGGTAGAGAGTAATTGTGTTCTGTGGTCTGTAGTGAATGAATGATGTTAATAATAAGTTTTTTTATAATAATTTATTAAATTTGGGAGGTGCGGTCCACAAATGACAACAGCCTATTGCTTTTATTTTACTGAAGGGCAGTGTCATCTCCTCAATTACAAATATTATTTCAAAATGTGGTGACAGCAGTTCTAGAAACAGGTTTACTTCCCATTGCCCTTGTGTGTGATCAAGGGTCATCTTTTCAATCTGCTTTGAAAAGCTTGCAGGAAAAAAAGGAGATCAGTTATGCGTAGGCTTAGAAACAGGTAAGCATTACGATAATTTCTTTCACTATAAAATGTTTCAACAACAATAGGAAATTATTTCAATACATTTCTTAATAATTTCAATGCTATTGTCAAATGAAATCAAAAATGTCTATAGGACCATATGAATTGATATAACTCAGCACATATTTCTACTAAATACACTCTGGGATACAAAAGGCACTTGATTCCTGATCAGATAAGTTTGCGAGACTAAAACATTTATATGTTTTGTATGAGATATATATTTTTATGAGAAATTCTATTATTTTAAATAGGTACTAATTATTTATTATATTGTCAACATTATTTTATGCACAATCACACACCTGAAGTCTTAATAGTGATAAAATCGAAATCAAGCTGTATGTGAATGATAAACAATCCTTTATATATAGCAATATTTGATCTGCCACACCTTCAAAAGGTATAAGGAATAATTTTCTGTCAACATAACTGATATGGCAAGGTATCAAAATGGCAAGATATTGTTGATGTGTATCAACTACCAAACAGACTGCAAGTTTACTTAATCTCGGCTATTACACAAACTAAATGATGAGCATGTGATTCCCAACAAAGTAAAAAAATTTAAGGTAATAATCATGTAAAATGTATCACAAAACAATCACCATTCTCAAACCTTAATTCAGATTATACGAGGGTGACACTAAAAGTTCTTAGAAAATCGAAAACTGAACAAACTAGCAAGTTATTAGTTTTATTATATCTTTTCAAAATAGTGTCCATTTACATCAATACATCGCTGCATCCGATGGAACCACTGAGAAAAGGACTTTGCCCACTCGTCCTTAGGGGTCTCTTCGACGGCATTTTGAAACGCAGCCACTGCTTCCTCGGCGTCCATAAAACGTTTTCCTCGAAGTTTTTATTTTATTTTCGGAAATAAATAAAAATCGCAAGGTGCGAGGTCGGGACTGTAGGGCGGGCGGGTGACCCAGTAATTCCACGTCTGACTTCGCCAAGTAGTCGATTGTTTGCTTGGCGGTGTGCGACGAGGCGTTGTCGTGGTGAAGGATCCACTGCTGCGGTCGTTTCTCTCGAACTTTTTCAAGACAAGTGGCAAACAATTGTTATGTACCACTCTGCAGTAACAGTTTTCGATCCTCTAAAACAATTGTTGCGTAATGACCTGTCCTTCCGAAGATCAGGCCACCATCTTTTTCCCGCTTCGACCTCTCTCTTCACTTTAGTTGGCAACTCCTCGGAAGGAAACACCCAGACAGCAGACTGTCTCTTAGTTTCAAGATCATAACAATAAATCCAGCTTTCGTCACCCGTAAGTATGTCGAACACAGCATTTGAGTCACCTCCGTTAAATCTGAACCATTTCACGACACCAATCAAACACGACGGAGTTTTTGGGCCTCTGTCAAATTATGAGGTATCCACCGGGCACAAAGCTTCCTGATCGCTAAATGTTCTAAATGCTAAGTTTCTGCATAATTGTGAAAGCTTATTAGATTTATGTGAAAGTACTTTATCTGATTACTATGGCCTCATAACTAAAGAAAAAAAAACCAATACAATTTGTCTTGACATTATCTGTAGGATGCAAACATTGTCCTGGGAATAAGATAGCTTCCTTTTAAATTAAATTAGCAGCCATATTAAAAGTTAACTACTTTTATTTTATGTATTTAAATATTATTTTTTCCAGCTCACTGCACTGATGGCAGACCAGTTAGCAAAACTTTAAAAACACTTGGAGACAATCATTTATGGATGATTTATTCGATAGTGAAAATGGCTCTACTCTTGACCATAAGAAATGTGGTGGAAAACCTTTAAGGAAGGCTGTTACTGAAAACTCAGTGCATCACAACTTTTGGAAGGATGCAAAGAAAAAATTGAAAAAATTAAATTTATTGACAAGTGCAATGAAAAGTCCGTGCCTACACTAAAAAAAAGGGTGTCGCAAGTGTTACACAAAAACAATATGTAAAAACCGCGCGGCCTCGATATTTCAATTCGGATCCCATTGAAAACTTTTTTAGGCGAGTGAGGTCGTATAATTTTCGTAACAATGATCCAATCATTTTTATTCAATATAGATTATTACATAATACTTATTGAAATATATATATTTTTATTTACCACTGCTTCGGAAAATACCTCTGTCTTGGGAAGAACCAACAAGAAACCCAGCGGGACTTTTTTTAAATATATTTCACTTTACAATAATTTTGTTTGTACAATTTTTAAATGAATTTAAATAGAACCAGCATGGTATGGTAGCGATCACCTCATTCCCAGGGGTTATTTTCATTTATGTATTCTTTGATATTATAATAACCCTTTTTGTACAATTTTTCTTTAATAAAATATTTAAGCTTGTTTATTGACTAAACGTGTTTAAAGTATGAACATCTTTATCCTTATCAAAGCTATTTATGTTTTTAAGTACGTACATTACATTTTCATAAATATATTGCGATGCCAAAGTTAATATGTTTATTTCTTTAATTTTTTCTTTAAGGGACTCATTACAATTTAAGTTATAAATCGCTCGTACGACTCTTTTTTGCAAAACAAATATAGCTTCAACGTCAGTCGCATTACCCCATAGCAAAATTCCATAAGACATCACGCTATGAAAGTAACTAAAATAAACTAATCTAGTTATCTAGCTGTCTCAACATTGGTGAGACTTCTAATTTTTCTTACAGCATAGCTGCAAACTGCCTGCTAATTTCAAGATAGTGTAAATGACACTATCTTGAAATTAGCCATAATATGGGGGCCCCATTGAAGCTTCGCGTCAATAATAATACCAAAAAAAAACCGTGGTGTCCACAAGACTCAACTCCTCCCCATTTAAGAGCATATTGGTATTTGAATGTTTAACATTGGGTATTGTAAATTTAACACACTTTGTCTTATTGCCGTTTAAGAGCAAATTGTCGTTAAACCAATGTACCTACTAATTTCGATAGAGAATTATTTACATTGTCAAAATTAATTGACTGTCGTTTGAGTTTGAAAATGAAAGAGGTATCATCAGCAAATAATACGATATAGTGATTGTCCCCAACTATATAGATAAAGTAAGTCATTAATATACATTAAGAACAGAAATGAGCAAAGAATCGAGCCCTGAGGAACGCCCATTTGAAGTAGTATTACAATGCCAGTATATAGTGGTGCGAGAGCTCATGACGCATTTTTCATGAAGTGTTTGATGCATCATGAAACTTTGTTGAAAAGTTTCAGTCCACTCAATAAGCAGGTATATGACTGTTTGCCTGGCCTACCTGGGTACACCTGGTACTGCGCATACAGGTAAGTCGCAAAAAATTTCCCCAAAAAAGTGTTTGATTCAAATAATAATAATGACTATCCGTCAGTTAAGTTGATAAAGAATTAAGAAAAAAAATGGCAGACACTTCTGAAGGGGTTGACATAGGGGCAGACCATAGACTTAGAATATACTGGCGTATAGACCACCTGACAGCCCGGAAACGCGTGACCAATTTTGATTTGTCATTGTGTGCGTTAGCTAGTGATGTATTTTACTTAAAGGACTATCGAAAATGATTGTTAAGGAAGCGGTAAAAGATTATAAAAATTGTTTAGTGCATGAAGTTGAATAACAAAAATTAACTGAATTTTACCATGATAGTTCTAAAATAATTAAAAATATTCATATAACATGTTCCTGGGAAAAGCTGAACCTACCTGCCTTTTGTTGGTTTTAATTCAAATGTATAAAACCAGGTGACTTTACCGAAAAACTTAAAAAAACTCCCAATAATCAGATCAGAATGTTGTATTTTGAGCTATGATCTTTGGAGAAAAATATTTACTGCCGTAGGCAGTTTCCCAAATTTATTTTTAACATATTGCTAATATATAAATAGGTAGATACTTAACTAAGTATATACCTATTTATACTATATATATATATATATATATATATATATATATTATATAAAATGTTTGATGAAACAAAAACAGGGACACAGAGTACATATTAAGCTGCTTTATTTTTCATATAGTAATTACTGTGATAATTACAAACATTTAATAATTTAAGGAAGGAAACTTGTAGGAATCAGTTAAATAAGATTGCTCTGTTTAAAGGCCAATATGTTTATGACGCTCATCATGCTTCATGTTTATATTCTTTCATCTGTCCTGAAAAGTATAAAGTAATAATAAACTTATTATCATTTTAGCTGCATAATTTTAAAAACATAATGATCTTAACACAGTAAAGTACTAAGTGTCTGAGGATATATAATAGTAATATGCGCGCTATTATAACCACGAGTTCCTCTTCTCTATGACTAACGCTGTAGGGATAAACACGCTATTTAAGCCCTCGCGACAATGTCGTCGGCCATCAAGCATGAATCGGGCATTGACCGTTGTGAGTATCAAATACTATGGATTTATACTATCACGTCTCATGCGCAGTCGTCTAATAGCGCTTGAGGCATTACTAAATATCTATACCTAACTACGCTAAAAGTTTTATCGTTATGATTTGGGAATACAATCCGAGGTTCCGAAGCTCACTCAACCCCAGGGAAAATAGCATGATGCTATGAATATTGTACTAGTGTGACCGTGAGGCTGTGCGGTTGGTTAAGCAAGGTTATACATTTATTTTGGTTGATAAATAAATGTTAGTTGGGTTCATAATGGCTTAAAGAGGATAATCTCAATTTTTTGTCTTTAATGTACTACAGTTTTATAATGTATGAAAATCTGTCTCTATATTTATCTAAAGTTTTGAAAGTTATATTTTTGAAGTCTTATTATAACAATATTTTACTTACTGGTACAAATAATGTAGAAATGACTCCTTTTAATAAAATTGTTTATATTCTACTTTTTCTTTTATACTTCTCAAGAAAATGTTTGCTGCAAATTGTTGAGTTCTTCTTTGCATTCCAACCAACCCGTCCAATGAACCTTAACCACTTTTTCTAATTATAGAATCCGGAGGGAATCTGTTTGAAAAACGGCAAAATAAAATTACATTTTAGAACGCAAACCGAGGATTTATTTTCTTGTTGTGTAGGTAAGTCTTCATTATTTATAATTCATTCATTATAAACATTCAAGATAAATATCGACATTAATTTTGATATAGTTGAGTCAATCCCTAGCGTACATGTAAAATATTTTGTATAAAAATGTATTTACCAAATTCATGCAAATTATCAACAACGTGACTTTTTTCTTTGCAAAATATCAAAATTAACAATATAATTGAAAGTATTCTATATTTTAAACAGTATGTAACATAAATTCTAACCAAAAATAAACGCGTCATAACATTGACGACGTCTTGAGAATTTACCTGTGATATGTGAAATTATCAGGATTATTTCTATTATTAACAGCACAGTCACTCACGGAACAATTAACCATTTTGGAAAAAAGTTACTTACTAAAATAACCACTATTATACAAAATTTACAAAATATATCTCAAGCTATTTCTTGCGTGCCGAATTGTGCCGACCTGTCATTCAAAATCGGTTACAGAGTCATGAGATTTGGTATCCTTTTCTTTCTTGCATTTTTGCCATAAGGAATTTTCTTCTCCCTTGCACACTATGCTGGTCTATACGCTAGTATATTCTAAGTCTATGGGGCAGACTACCTCAAAGTTGTATTTTAAAAATTCCAAAAAGTGTTTGATTTATTCTGCCACTTTTACAGCGTGTTTATTATATATAAAAAAAAATTCTCACAAAAGGGCAGACAGTTTCTCCGGGGTTGATAATTTAAAAATCTATACAAATAAATATAATTGAAGTGTCTGTTTGTAATGTCAAAATACAACAACAGCTTTTTACTAAACGCATGTGAAATTATATACGATATTTATAACATAAACACAATTTTTTTTTAAAATCTGTCTGTTTGTTCCGGCTAATCTCCGAAATGGCTGGACCGATTTTGACGGGATTTTCACTGGCGGATAGCTGATGTTATAAGGAGAAACTTAGGCTACTTTTATTTTAGAAACATTAGGGATCTGAAAAAAAAAAACAAACATACATTACACGCGGCCGAAGTCGCGGGGAACAGCTAATCTATACAAATAAATAAAATTGAAGTGTCTGTGTGTAATGACAAAATAACATATTTTTACTAAATGCATGTGAAAGTATATACGATATTTATAACAAAAAAAAACAATTAAAAATTTTTGTCTGTCTGTCTGTCCGTTTGTTCTGGCTAATATCCGAAATGGCTGAACCTATTTCGACGGGACTTTCACTGGCAGATAGCTGATGTTATAAGGAGTAACTTAGGCTACTTTTATTTTAGAAAAAGAATTAGGGTTCCGCGCAACATAATTAAAACCCTAAATTACACGCGGGCGAAGTCGCGGGGAACAGCTAGTATTTAAATAAATCTTGCGTGTACAAGAGACAAATGTGCTACGGGTTGTAATGAGTGCGACAGAGAGCGAAGGTCGCCGATAAAAGTGTTAGATTCAAATAATAATAATGACGATCCGTCAGCTAAGTTGATAAAGAATTAAGAAACTATACTCCTTATAACATCAGCTATCTGCCAGTGCCGTCAAAATCGGTCCAGCCATTTCGGAGATTAGCCGGAACAAACAGGCAGACAAAAATTTTAAAAATTGTGTTTTTGTTATAAATACCGTACATAATTTCATATGCGTTTAGTAAAAGCTGTTATTTTGACATTACAAACAGACACTTCAATTTTATTTATGTGTATAAATTTTTAAATTATTAACCCCTGGAGAAACTGTCTGCCCTTTTGTTATATATAATAAACACGCTGTAAAAATGGCAGATTAAATCAAACACTTTTTTTGGAATTTTTGAAAATACAACTTTGGGGTAGTCTGCCCCTATGTCAATCCCTTCAGAAGTGTCTGCCATTTTTTTTTCTCTTAATTCTTTATCAACTTAGCTGACGGATAGTCATTATTATTATTTGAATCAAACACTTTTTATTGGGCAATTTTTTTTGCGACTTACCTGTATGCGCAATACCAGGTGTACCCAGGTAGGCCAGGCAAACAGTCATATACCTGCTTACTAAGTGGACTGATACTTTTCAACGAAGTTTCATGATGCATCAAACACTTCATGAAAAATGCGTCATGAGCTCTCGGATCATAGTTAAGTTACTGATTTATGTAGGGCAGTCATCAATAAACTTCTTGATCAAGAAGTGAAAGGAAGTGTATAAAAGTGTGAAAGGAGATATTATAAAAGGATTTAAAAAAAAAACTTAGTCAAGGAAGAACGAGATTGTTTTGTTTTTGTGCCAAGTAAAATGCTTTTTTGTATAAACCTTGAATTTAGATTGCAATTCTCGCGAGCCGAATTTGCAACTAAATTAAAAGAGTTTTGTGAGATAATAAAAGTAAAAGAACTATGCATAGTAAAAGATGATAAAAATAAAGAATTTATAAAAGGTTTATGTAGTGAAGTTAAGACATTAAATGAGTGGACCGGTCTTCGAATATGTGTTCTGAAAGGAATTGAAAGAATTTACGACAATAAAGTAAAACAATTCATTTTAAATGATTATCATTTACTACCGACCAGTGCACATGCTGGAATAATTAGGATGGCTAATAACTGATAACATAAAAACACTAACCTCTATATATACAAGTACGCTGGACTGGCTATGCCATACAAAATGCTTATGCCGATTTGAAGCGACCTCAATTGACATAATATGCCAAAGTCTGTTGTCTTATTTAAATCGTATCTCTGTATTTTGAATTTTTAAACCAAAAAATGAAAGTATTTTATGTGGTTTGATTATGTTTGATTTTAGTTACATAATAAGAATTATTTTTAGTAGTAATGAGTGTGCGTAATATGTAAAATTCGTTACCAAAAGGAAAGTGGGATAACATTCCACAAGTAAGTGAATTTGCAGCTAATATTAAGCAAATTAAAATTATTTGATGATATAGGTACTTAAAAATTTGTTACTAATCTTAATATCGTAATTACCAACATGTTTTGCTTTATATTACTGAGTTTTGATAAACAATAAAATTCAATACGGTTGTCGAGCTCCTTGTCTATAATACTTATCGATGTTATTTTCTACCCATATCTGTTAACCACCAAAGTCGCCGACAACAGATAATTATCAAATGTTTATTAATTAACAAATTTCCAACTGAACCTAAATTAAAATTATATGACTGTAACTGTGAATATGCGTCAGAAACAAAATGATTATCTTTGTTCTAAACACTTCACAGACGACTGTTTTGTTGGACATGAGAAACGCACCACTTTGAAAAAGTGCAGTATACCCACAATATTTTCTGGTAGTACCAGTACCAGTAAGTATAAAAATATTAATTATAATTTCCCCTAGACTCAAGAACCTTTTTTCAAGAAATCTAAATACCTATGTTAACATTTTTGTTAGGTTACGTATGAATATCGAATGACTCCCTTTTTTTAATTATCTTCATTGCACCACATTTAATTTTCGGATTTATGAAAAAAAAATTCGGTAAAACAGGAAAAAAAATTAGTTAAAAAATAAATCTTATAAAATTAGTTGAAAATTGTTTCATTCCCTAAAATAAAATTAAGGGGAATTTGTGGGGAACCTGTTGAATTTGACATGGATTTTCGGGGAATTTGACAAATTGGTGTTGGCAACGCTGTCTGTGGTAGGCACTGACTTAGAGGTATATCTCTATGGTGGTAGGCTGGTCTGTGATTGTCAATGTCAATCCACAGACACAGAGTACATTGTATTTGTCAATCACTGATGTGTGCTGATCTGTTTCTACCATAGATAAATAAATATGTAGCAAGCTAGTTTCTACTTGGTAGAGAGTAATTGTGTTCTGTGTTCTATATAGTTTGTGATCACTGCACTGATTCACCGATTTAGTTCAATCACGTGGATTATTGGTTAGATAGTGATTTTAATTTATAATGGCGAAGTTGAAAGTAAAAAAGAAGAATGAAGTTCAAAAGACTAAAGACATATCCACGGAAGATAAAAATATGCTAGTACTTCCTCCAGTTCGTATGTCGGATGACCCAACGCCTAAACAGGTGAGGTTACAGCCTGTCTGGGTACAGGTCTCCCCTCTTCTTCTCATTCTCTAGTATTTATTATATGTTATCTTTGCTCTCATTTATGAAGTGATTGATGTTAGCGGAATTCATAACGAAATATTTTAGTAATTCCTCAGACGTGCAGGTTTGTTACCGATTGTTACCTTTACTGCCGAGAGCGTGCTAAATCAGCTTTTAAAATTGCAAATAATTAAATGAGATTGATGCCGGTATTGATCGAAGCCGGGAACTCTAAAGTTCTAAACACTGTGTTTCTATTTTAAATCTGATTATTTTAACCAAGTGAATAATATACAGGGTTATTTTTCAAAGAGTAGCCAAATTTTAAACAAATATATAAATAATGATATACCGTTATTGCAGTTTTTGAAAATACGGGTAAATAAGATTTCTACTTTTATTTTAATGTATCGCAAATTGAATCTTATTTATGGGCAACAACGTTTTTGCCTACCGATCGACCCTTACGAATGTGTGCGTACGCAGTAAAATCAGTTAAAATAATTCATTACCACGCATTCTGAATTTAAAAGAGAAAAAGGACAATGTTTGAGATTTTTTTTAATTAACTTTTCTTCACCATTTGCCTATATTACTTATTCTGAACCTTCTCTGCAAATTTGGCTGGTTATTGCAAAATAACCCTGTAGATAAAATATGTTAAAGTAGTAAGTTAAAGTAAAATATAAGATCTATATTTTAGGTAAAATGGATAAATAGGCAGCGAGTCCTGGTGTTTGCTGCTCGTGGAATAAACCATCGCCACAGGCATCTTATGGAAGATATTAAAAGATTAATGCCACACCATAAAACTGAATCCAAAATGGAGAGGAGTAAAAATTTATATGTTGTAAATGAAATAAGTGAAATGAAAAACTGTAACAAGTGTATCCTGTTCGAAGGGCGCAAAATGAGAGATTTATATCTTTGGATGGCTAACATACCAAATGGACCAAGTGCAAAATTTTTAGTAGAAAACAGTAAGTGTTGTGTAATATATAATTAATTCAAAAGATTGTGAGAAGGTCTTGTGATTAGATTATGATGTGCTATTTTTCACAACTCCACGTCGAAGCGCGTATTTTACGTGTCGCCAGGAATATTATGATAATTCGAGCCATGAAATCTCCCTGAAGAAGTTTCTTTGATGTTGCGAGCAACTTCGGGGAGTGATCCCGGCATGCCGAGATGTTTAGCCCTGTATACAGTGACCAAGGTCTTGTGATACAAACTGGCTCAGATTTAGAAATAGCAAATTAATATTGAAGTCATATCTCGCGAGCTGTTGCTCCCTTTGCGGGAATTTGACAGCCCAGGTCTTCGGTGTTGCGTTTTAATGATGATTTTGGACTAACAATATTTTCAAATTTGTCAACAAATTACAGATTAATAATATTTTTTTTCTGGATTTGTCTATCAACCAGCCTTTCAATAAATATGAACAGGTTATGTAACCAGCAACACAGTAAATTTATTAAAAAGAAACTTAGTGGATAAAGTTAGTAATATCGAGCCATTACCGCCGACTTATCGTAAGCGAATTTTTACCTAAACAGCGTTTTTCATTGCAAATTTCATTTTAAACTATAACGGACTCGGTTCATCGACATTTCCCGCCAAAATACAATCAATTCGAAAATTATAGCCAATGCTAAGTTTATCGTTAGCACAACGGTTTTCTGTACCTTAGAGTAAGCTACATAATAAAAAAAAAACCTACATCATCAATATATATCGTAAGTTGCGTAATTATCTAAGAATTGCAGCGTAAGCGATCCTACTTGTTATCACAACCGACACAGTACATCAAAATTTTTTCGTTTACTATAACAAAGTGGCATAAAACCAGTGAAAATTGTGATGCAATAACTATCTCTCTGCACTGTATTTAGTGTTAAATTATAATTACCTGGTTATTGCGTGATAAAACTAGGTTTTATTAAGTTTAAAGTGGTGTGATAGTGTTGTATAGTGTTTAGTAAATCACTGCAGTTACTTGTTGCAATTGTTCTTCAAAATGTCAACGCCGGTAAAGGTATGTAGGAAGGCATTTCAGTATTGTGATTGTTAATAAAGATGGTGAGGATGGTATCGGGAGTTTTGTCGCGATGTGCGTACATGAAATTTGGCGCCTGGGATTAATCCGAACAATTCCTCATAGCACTCCCCGTGGTAGATGCGAAAGAAAATACAAAGGGATGCAACATCTCTTGGCAGCGCCAGTGAATCAAGCTGATCGGAGAGAATTCGGTCATCAACAATTCGAGCCGCTCTGCGCTGGATGTGGTTAAGTGGAAGAAGCTGGCACTTGGGAGCCCAAGCCCAGAGATGGGAACAGTTCCATGTGAGGCTCGAAAGTCTCAGTGTTCTTTTAAATGTTAAATTAATGAGGTAATGTTAGCTGAAACGAATGTTGATAATACTAAACCTTTAATTTCCTTGATAATTCTTTAAGTTTAATAATTCTATTTTAAGTTTCATTCATTGATCTGTGTGCTCTAAAATTTACAATAATGAGCAATATATTATATATTAAACTATATATTTTAAGTTGTTTTTTTATATTAATTTATGAAGTACCCATTTATTTATGAAAATTGATCCATAGTTAAAATGGCTTATTGTCGCTTGTGTTAAAATTTTAACCAGGTTATTTTTTATCGTAGGTATTACCTCAAACGCCCGTAATCATAAGAAGTCATTCGTTTGAGACAGCAAAATTATTGTATATGCCAAAAAAACCTTAAAACCTAATGTTTTTTTCCAAAATTATAACTGTTACAGCTAAGGCTTCAAAAATCATAATTATGTGTTAAATTTCAATTTAATAGCGCAATTTTTTGTAAAATATTTAAAAAATACATTCTCCTGTAAAGTTTGGTTTTTGTCGGTAACACTAAGTCGGTGGTAATGGCTCAATATATTAACCATGTAAACATAACACTTCGAATTATAAATCTGACTCTACTTTGCGAAGTTTGTAAAAGTCTTTTGTACCAGATTTGCAATCACTCATTTTTTTAATTTTAATAACTTAAGTGGGGAAAAACACTTGCCCGTTTCATTAATGATAAATTTTATGATCATGATGAATAATTATTTAGAATGAATGTTTTTTAAATTACACTTGTCTAATGATTTCATAATTTCAGTTTACACCATGGGGGAACTTAAGATGACAGGAAATTGTTTAAGGGGTTCCAGACCTCTTTTATCTTTTGATCCACAGTTTACAAAGGACCCGCATTACAATTTATTAAAAGAATTGCTAATTCAAATATTTGGTGTGCCAAAACATCACCCAAAAAGCCAACCTTTCTTTGATCATGTATATACATTTATGATTCTTGATAACAGAATTTGGTTTAGAAATTACCAAATACTTTCTGAAGATGGTGCTTTGGCTGAAATAGGACCAAGATTTGTATTAAATCCTGTATGTACTTATTTCCTTTTTTTTCGCTTTCATAATCTATTTTACTTCTTAACTTTTATTTAATTTGATACCAATAATGTTATAACCAAAATACCAATAATACTATAATTATGAAATTATTTCCTTTGCTTAAATTAGGTAAAAATATTTTCTGGATCATTTGGTGGAGCAACATTATGGGAAAATCCAAAATATGTTAGTCCAGCAAAACTCAGACAGGCATTCTCAAAAAAAGCTGGTAATAAATATGAGAGGAGAATAGAAAAGAAGGTAATGAATGAAGCCACAAAACCAGAAACTGGCTACCCAGATATTGAAGGAGCAGAGTTCTTTAAAGGAGATCCAATGGAGAAAGCCCAAGATATTGTTGTGAAAAGTGAGTACAAGAAAGCTAATGCATTATAATGTGTAACCTTTAACTATTACCAAAGAATAAATAATAGCACAAGAACAGAAGGATCACTCTCTGATAGCTAACTTGCGAGTTTAAACCTAGTTACAACGTCGCTAATGTTCATAATACTTTGAATGAAGTGACCTTCGTGAAATTAGCCAACCAATTAAAGGTTTATTCTGAAATAAACCTCTGACCTGACTAAATTACTCTCAATAAGAATTATTTGTAATCTATATTGAATAAAAAATATTCTATTCTATATTTATTACATAGAATTATAATAAATTGGCCTATGTTCAGCAGTGTACTTGTGAAGAGCTGTAATGATGATGATGATATAGGCATTCGAAAATGCTACCTTTTGTCCTGGCTTTAGGTTTCTTTTGAAATATTTTGTTCTTAAAAATCTGTGTGTGTGTGTATATATATATATATAACACACCATTTATTAAACATATATATATATGTTTAATAAATGGTATGCGTGTGTGTAATGAATGGTCATCATCATCATTACAGCCCTTCACAAGTCCACTGCTGAACATAGGCCTCCCCCAAGGAATGCCACAAAGCACGGTCCTGAGCCACCTGCATCCATCGACTTCCTGCATGTCTTACAAGGTCGTCACTCCATCGAGTGGGGGGATGCCCTACACTTCGTCCGCCGGTACGAGGCCGCCACTCGAGAACCTTTTTTCCCCATCGGTTCTCGGTTCTTCCCCAGCTATATGGCCGGCCCATTGCCACTTCAGCTTACTAATCCGTTGGGCTATGTCGGTCACTTTGGTTCTACTGCGGATATTCTCATTTTTAAGTTTATCATGCAGAGAAACTGAGCATAGCCCTCTCCATAGCTCGCTGAGCGACCTTGAGCTTCCTCATCCGGCCAGCAGTGAAGGACCACGTCTCAGTTCCATAGGTCATCACTGACAACACGCACTGGTTGTACAGTCTCGTTTTCAAGTTTTGAGGTATACCTGCGAGAAGATGTGCCGTAATTTCGAACGCTGCCCAGCCGAGTTGAATCCGTCGATTGACCTTTCGGTCGAAGTTGGACTTACCTAGTCGGACTATTTGTCCCAGGTAAACATACTTGTCAACAACTTCGAGCTTAGTGCTCCCAACAACTACCGGCATAGGTGTGACATGGACGTTATACATGATCTTTGTTTTGTCCATGTTCATCTCTTAAGACCTATCCGTTGGGGTCATTGAGCATAGTGCTTAGGTCTTCCAGCGATTCTGCCATAAGGACTATATCGTCGGCAAATCGATGGTGAGTGATGTACTCGCCGTTGATGTTAACACCGTATCCTTTCCAGTCCAGAAGCTTGAAAACGTCTTCCAATGCAGCGGTGAAGAGTTTCGGGGATATAACGTCACCCTGTCTTACACCTCTCTGCAGTTGGTTAGGTTTCAATCGGTTCTGTACTGGATAGCCATCGCAACACAACAAACACGACCCACAGTCAACTTGGCACCGCTGAAGGGACTGCAGCACCGCCCAAATTTCGACGGAACCAAAGGCTTTCTCATATTCCACAATCGCCAGACATAGTGTCAAATTGTACTCCTCGGACTTATGTACAATTTGCCGAAGGGTATGTACATATGTGGTCTATGGTGCTAAAGCCTTTTCGAAAACCGGCTTGTTCGGGAAGCTGGAAGTCGTAGTGTGCATGCGAGGCGATTCGTAATGACTCGAAACAGCACGTAGACGGGGCTCAGAAGGGAAATCGGCCTGTAGTTCTTCAAGGCGTTGTCGCCTTTCTTGAAGAACAAGACCACCGCACTACTGCTCCACGCCTCCGGTGTAGTGCCACCATGAATGACGGAATCAAAGAGCTTCTGAAGGACTTCAAGTACCGGTTTTCCACCCGCTTTCAGAAGCTCCG
The DNA here is from genome assembly GCA_029286625.1 of Parnassius orleans. Classification (NCBI taxonomy): domain Eukaryota; kingdom Metazoa; phylum Arthropoda; class Insecta; order Lepidoptera; family Papilionidae; genus Parnassius; species Parnassius orleans. Next base: position 1,963,374 of record JAGSMP010000194.1, read on the forward strand.
TTGTAATTCCATCCTCACCTGGGGCTTTGCCGTTTTTAAGGTGCTGGAGAGCCATTCTAATCTCGCTCAGACTGACGTCCTGAATATGATCGGTATAGTGTCGGATAAGGCTTGCTCTTGGATCGTTACTCACACTTGCATGTGGCTCCAGCGATGATGTGTACAGCTGCCCATAGAACCTATCAATCTCACTCAAAATCTCAGGTGTCTCGGAAATAACGCTGCCACACTGTCTTCAGCTTCGACGGTTGGCTCTTTCTAGCAGACAGATCTCTAGAAAAGACTTTGGAGCATTTGGAGATCTCTCTGTTCAGTTGCATGTATGCTGTCAAATCTACTGAAGACTGCAGCTTCATTTCCCGTCTAACAGCCATGAGATTAAGAGTGTGATCGGAGAGTTTTTGTGTTCTTCTGCGGCGGGTCTTGCAAAACTTAGCTACCGCATGGACAGTTTCCACGAGCTTGTCATTCATGTCGTCCACTGCATTACAATCTTCTAGGCACTGAAAACGGTTTTGTAGCTCGAGCTGAAAGCTTTCGGGACTTTGGATTAGAGCACGAGGGGGACGAAGCGTTGACCTCTCCAACTTAATGTTTAGGTTCAGTGTGCCTCTCACCATTCGGTGATCGCTGCCGGTTTTCACCCTCGCGATTACTGAGACATCACTGAACAGTTGTCGTCTGGTCGTCATAATGAAGTCAATCTCATTTTTTATCCAACCGTCGGGGCTCGACCAGGTCCACTTCCTGTGGGGCCGCTTCTGAAAGAAAGAGTTCATCATAAAGAATCCCTCTTTCTCCATGAAGTCGGCCAGCTGCTGGCCCCCTGGGTTCCGTTGCCCTATTCCAAATTTCCCTACCTTCAGCTAACACCGTATAGTGGGTTTGGAGGAATGCATGGCTCTAGATATATCCTCATACATTTCCTCCACCTCCTCATCAGGATGTGCCGAGGTTGGTGCGTAAACCTGTATGACCTTCAGCAAATACCGTTTGGTTACCTCCTTGGGACTATATACATATAATATATATATATATATATATATATATATATATATATATTAAATTGAGAGTAGGACTATGTTGTTAATCTCCATTTTATATCGTTTTCAGAGGAAATTAATGAAGATGAACAAATTGCCGATGAAAGTGATATTGAAATTCCAAAAGAAATGAGTAAACCACAATTTACTATGAAATTAACTAAAAACAAACCTGATAAGGCGATAAGGCGTAAACAATTAAAAGCAAAAAGTAAAGCTATATCAGATCAAATTAAAAAAAGAAAACAATTTAAGAAAAAATCTGTAAAATCTTAGTTCAATAAAGATAACTTTTTTAAGATTTTTATTTATTTAATCAAAGCACACATATATTTATAAACCAGTCATATAATTTTCTTTACTATTTCTGTGTGTTTACAATAAAACATTGGAAGATATTAGAGGTGAGGTAGTATTAACTTTTAAAACACACTTTAAAATAATATGTTTAACATTACATACACCTTTATTTTTTCATACAAACATTTATGTGAACAAGTTACAAACAGTTATTTAAATATAATATAAACTTGAAAAATATATATAAACTCATTTGAAAGAAATATGTTTTAGATTTAAATTTTTTATTGTAATCCATTACAATTATAAACATCGAATTATAAAATCACGATAATATGCAGGAAAATCAACATGCAGGAAAAGTTGGTATTATTTTATAACAACTCTCCAAACAGTTAATACACAATTAATACATTAAAAAAAATTGGATACAGATATAATTGGTATACAAGTAAAACTTCAGTGTTATTTATTATTATTATGCATTATTTTATATGGTCTATTCAAAATACACACGAACATTTACATTACAACACGATCTTATTACTAAGCATGATTTATTGCTAGTCTCCAGTATAAAGACGTCACTTAACCGCGAAATTTGACATTTGCCGTGAAATTCCATACTTTAATTATTTTTTTGCATATTTTCCACGCGACTTCTATAATGAAACAGACTAGTTTTAACCTGAGACTAATCACAAATTACTTTTTGTAATAAGACGGTTATGATTTAAAATAGGTATTTAATATTAAAGGAGACTATGGACGTTGATTATACCTAAGGACGGTAAAATATTATCTAGCAATAAAATATTAGGTCTTTACTGAATAGCAGTTTTGTTGAACAGGCCACTTTGAATAATGGTTTGACTTAGAATTCTAATATTCAAATAAATTTTATATTTTAGGTATGTTATTCTTTTTTCAAATTTCTTGTACAGTTTTACTTCTGTCAGTCAGTTCATTATATGTAGGCACGACTATAAAATACCGGCCGGATCGAGAGTGAACGGTAAAAAGGTTTTACTCTAAGCAAAGCGTCGTATCTGGGGTATCGTGGCAACCGTTGTTGTTATATAGGATTTTTGAAATGAACATCATCGGGAAAGCGTACCATATATTTGTGACGAATTGCTAACGCTCTGTTAATTATATTTTCTGATACTTTATGTTGAAACGCCACGCATATTTGCGCCATCCATCATGAGTGCATTTGGGATGATCCTCTTTCGCCTACATATATATTATTATTATGAATAGTATAGAGAAATCTAGAAAAATAGAGCTATATCATTTACTGGTTAAATTAAAACAGACACAACATAATGCAACCACAAACTTATTAAGGTTCAAGGAAGTAAAATCTTACAAATAAAATTTGTAAGTATATGTATTATCGAGGATATAACAAAGAAAATGTATAGTATGGAAAAGGTATGAAAACGGTACCTCCCTCCCCGTAACTATCATGCGAATCAGTACCAAAGCAGGAAAAAAATGTCTCGCGGGCACTAGTGGTGGGTTTTTTTTCATAAAAATTTATAAAATAGTGAGTTTAACTCTCAGCAATGAAGCCCGTGCCCAGCAGTAGTGCGACGTAAATTGTTTATACCACACGGGCGTCTATAATGCAAACATTTTCGACTAATCCACGGGAGTTAGGTCTATCAAGCCTTAAATTATACAATGAACTTATCAACTGTCCTTGGAACTGTCTGTAATGACTAACTGGAACTTGTGCGGTTGCTAAAAAATTTGTCGTATCTAATTAAATGGTTTAGTTTTCAACAAGTATAACTAGCTTCTACTTAAACAGTATTTTTTGGAGTTCATTTAAGCATTTAGCCATTTATATAAAATTAGACAATCTAAATTTGCACATGTATTGTAATTGAAAATTTGTAAACAATATCTGTAGTATCAGAACGCAGCTTGTCAATGTCAGAATAATCACCCCTCGCATTTGCACAGTCGCCATCTCGCTCTCTTGTAATTGAACTGACAGGACATGCCTGCGATATTAAATAATAATATAAAATAACCATTGTAAGAAACTATAAATAAACTCAAGAATATATAATAATATTTCATTTACAATAATACATGGCGCAGCCGGTAGGTAGGTAATTTAAAGTAGAAGCAAAATTATTTGTAGACAAGGATTTTATAGAAAAAAACAACTTGCCAAAAGTGGCAACACTCATTAAGAAGTGATTTTATAAGTGAGTACTATATAATTTGTATCATAATTATTTCAGTTTCTCGCCTTTCTACATTCAAAGAAAAGTATTTTCTGTGCTCTATACGAAATGGCAAAACCACAGAAATAGAGCATCAATTAAGATTATCAAAATAGTACGTAAATCTATATTCAAAATATTTTTAAATAATACAACATAATTACTGCAAAGGAAAAAAATATTTGGAATTGTAAAACAACAAAATATTTTATTTTACTCATAAATATTGATGTTTTCTTGGTCACTATAAATGTACTATATTTTCTCAAAATAATGCATCTAGTCTATAATCAATCTATCATCTAATTTCTCAAAATATGGCATCTAGTTATGTTTTTTTTTAAATTTGTTAATACCGTTTTGTAAAAGACAATTTTTGCATAAATCATCTTTGAATATAAAAATATTAATAACTTCAATTGTTATTTTGTTAACATAGCATACATAGCTACCAATTATAGATAATTGTATATAAATTATGGTATTAATTAAAAATTATGATTTATTATTAATATGTGTACTTACAACACACATTTACACAGCATCAAATCATAGCACATTTAGGAACTGTGATTGTTGAAACATTGCGAGAAATATGCGTTGCTATTAGCGCCAGCAACACTTAACAGCGCACATTGAGAAGCAACTTTAATTAATGGAATGATTATTAGTATTAATTGCATTAAATATGTAAAAAATGGCAAAATGAGCAAACATGATTGAATAAATATTTGTTGAAATTTTTTTTTTAATTATACTAATCTTAAAAATCGTATAATTGTCAAAAAAGTATACTCATCTAAAATCTTAATATTCTGATTCATATTAAATTTAAAAAAATCAGTATGTAAACAACAAGCAGAAATTATGCGTTACACATTATGCAAATTAACTCAATTTGAATACCATATCATAAATATGATATACGTCAATCTTTATCATGCTTATTAAAGTTTAAAATAAATAGTAATAAATTAATACAGGATTTAGATTCCACTGTCAGATTTGCTCTTGTTAAATAATTAAAGTTATCATTGTACTTTTGTAAACAAATGACATGACTAAATGAGTAAACACTGATTTAGTAAATTTTTGTAAAAAAATATTAGTCAAAAAATTATACTAATTTTAAAATTGATATTATGCTAAATATTAAAAAAAAATATTAAAAACAGTTTAAATAAAGTGGAAATGATGCATTTAACATGCAAATTCACTCAATTTCAATACCTTTAATAATATATCAAAATATGATATACGTCTATCTTTATTATGCTTATTAAAATTTAAAATAAAGAGTAATAAATTAATACAGTTTAGATTCCACTGTCAGATTTGCTCTTGTTAAATAATTAAAGTTATCATTGTACTTTTGTAAACAAATGACATGACTAAATGAGTAAACACTGATTTAGTAAATTTTTGTAAAAAAATATTAGTCAAAAAATTATACTAATTTTAAAATTGATATTATGCTAAATATTAAAAAAAATATTAAAAACAGTTTAAATAAAGTGGAAATGATGCATTTAACATGCAAATTCACTCAATTTCAATACCTTTAATAATATATCAAAATATGATATACGTCTATCTTTATTATGCTTATTAAAATTTAAAATAAAGAGTAATAAATTAATACAGGATTTAGATTCCACTGTCAGATTTGCTCTTGTTAAATAATTAAAGTTATCATTGTACTTTTGTAAACAAATGACATGACTAAATGAGTAAACTGATTTAGTAATTTTTTGTAAAAAAAATATTAGTCAAAAATTACACTAATCTTAAAATTGATATTATGCTAAATATTTAAAAAATATTAAAAACAGTTTAAAGAAAGTGGAAATGATGCATTTAACATGCAAATTCACTCAATTTCAATACCTTTAATAATATATTAAAATACGTAACGTATATCATACGTCTATCTTTATTATGCTTATTAAAATTTAAAATAAAGAGTAATAAATTAATACAGGATTCAGATTCGACTGTCAGATTTGCTCTTGTTGAATAATTAAAAAATTATCATTGTACTTTTGTAAAAAAATATTAGTCAAAAAAACTACACTAATCTTAAAATTAATAATATGCTTAATATTAAAAAATTAAAATAAAAATAAAAAATATTAAAAAAACAGTGTAAAAAAGCGGATACGATGCATTTAACATGCAAATTTACTCAATTTGAATACCATATCAAAAATATGATATTCACTTATTTTTTACGCTGATTAAAGCATGAGTTTAAAATATATAGTAATAAATTAATGCAGCATTCAGATTCCATCGTCAGATCTGCTACTTGTTTTATCAAAAAGTTATCATTGTTACTTATGTCCTGTAGACCTGATGGACCTGGGTTGTACAGTGATGGCAATTTTATCTGAAAAGCAAAACATGCATATTATAAAAATAAACCGCTAACTAAAATACTAACTTATATGTCCTATGTTGGTCTGGGTCTTAAAGGTCCCTTGGGTATGTGGGACTTATAACGAAACAAAAAAGAATGTGACAACTGAGTTGCCTAGCATGTCTAATAAGATATTGGGTTTGTGACTATGTAGCCTATCACTTCTTTCACAATTTTCCACCTATACCCATATATTTTTTAAGCTAAACATAGTCCGAGTGGCTTACTGCCATTTGGAATCTGCCTACCCCCTTTGAGGATTACAAGCGTGACGTATATGTAACTAAAATACATGTTATACATAACGAGTAAGTAAAATAATAGGCTTTCTATCTTAAGCCTGGTTATTTTATTCAAACTACAGTTATTGGAAACAAAAATGCTATTAGTTGCCCTGTAAGAGACAGAAGATGATATTGCAGTGTTGCACAACTTTTTAACGTAATCCACTAACTACGAATATCTGTTTGTTCTTTTCATATCTACCATCATCGTTGAACACATATCCTAAATACACAAACTCATCCACTTGATCTACCAACTCCCCTCCTATTCTCATTTCATGTATCGTTTTACTTTCTTCTCTTTAAAAAACCATCACTTTCGTCTTAGTTGCTAACACTTTCATTCATTTTTCTTTTAATGACCTGATCATTAATGTAACCATGATTTACAACTTGCCCGCTGATGGCGCAAATATTACTTTGATCGTTGGCATACAAAAGGCAATTTGACGGTTAAATAACCCACATTCCTCAACTGTCAGTTTCCAAACAACTATCTATAAATAAGTTGAACATCCATGCTGAAGTTACACAATCCTGTCTGATGTCAAACCAGTCGGAGTATGCCACGTCGATCCTGACACAAGCACTAGAGGACCTATAAATATATTTTAATGCCTGTATCAGCCCAGTGCCCAACCCAAAGAAGTCCAGTGTTTGCCATAAAGCAACTTCATCCACTCTGTCATAAGCCCTTTCTAAGTTCATAAATGCATAGAAAACTTTCTGGTTTTTGGCCAAAAATTTCTGTGTGATCATGCGTATAGAAAGAAAAGGCCTGATCCGTATACGCCATACCCTTCCTAAATCTTGCTTGCACATCCCAAATTAGTTTAGTTAGTTTCTTTCATAGCTATTTCAATACATCATGGCATACAATTTCCCACAATGCTATGCAGGCTGGTTCCACGATAGTGTAGGACTATACAGGTCAGTGAGACATTGCACCAGTTCCCGGTACTTGCTTACGCTCCCAGCATAAATTTAAGAAAGTGTATAACAGGCCTGCCACCACTCCTTTTCTTGCCCTCAGCATTTCCACTGATACTTTATCATACCCAGCTGGCTTACCTGCTTTCATCTATATTTATCTTACTACCTCTTTCCTTTCTTTCGGAGTTTCTAGTTTAATTAATTTAGACGTCTCACACTTAACCACACTTTCAAAGTATTGCTTCCATCTCTTAAAATTTCAAACTTCGTCATTCAAAATACAGCCATTCTCGTCACGTATAGCATTAATTTTAGGCTATTCTGAGTTTTCCTGGCAGTTCGTATGAGTTTCCAGAATATTCTAAAATTTGCCTGGAAGTTAGCAGATATTCTTCTAGCATTCATATTCGTTCTTTCTTGCTTTTTAGTTTCTACTACTTTTTCTTTTAATCTCTTATATTTACATCTATCAATCTCATTTTCCACACCGCCTGAATACACGAGAATTACATTATAATTTATTACTAAAGGAATATAAGTTTAGGAAAAGAAGAATTACGAACACACGCACACTGGAGATTATTTATAAAATTAATATTAGAAACTTCATTATATTATCATATACATATTCTTTAAAACAGTAACCTTTTTGTAACATAATGTTTGATAATAATACTTTCATCCGGTAAGCAGATGGTGTTCGAATCTCACATAAAAAGACAGCTGTCAATGAGTGTTGTCTATCATTGTTCATTAGCATTTGAATTGCAGTCTAGATAAAACATAGGTCGATATACCTAACAATTTAAAACTTTAGCTATTGTAAAGTTGCAACAATATGTTACCGTGGAATAAACTGTCCAATATCTTCATGTGCTGTATTATTGTTAACGAGCTGAACTAGAAAACAGCTATAGATGGGTTTCGATGTTAGTCCTGATCTTAAAATTGTATACATTTATTTTTCGTTTTCTTTTCCGGTATAGTAAGCTGTTAACTATTACATTAAATAAAACAATAATTATGGATACCACTACGGTAATAATTTGATTGAATAACATGTATTTAATATAGCATGTAATAGTTTAATATTTAAGTAGTATTTTATTATTATTGACTGCCTCGTTGGTCTAGTGGTGGTAGTAGTGCGACTGCTGATCATGAGGTCCCGGGGTCGAATCCCGGGCCAAAAATTGTTATTGAGCTTTTTCCAGTAGCTGCCCGGAGTCGGGAAGTTGGCGGTGTCTCACCTTCGTGCCTCGGAACGCACGTAAAACCATTGGTCCTGCGCCTGATCTCTCTCGTGAGGTTTACCGTCCCATCGGATTATGATAGTGAGGGAATTAGAGAGTGCATCTGTGCTTGTGCATACACTTGGACACTGTAATCCTGTCCTGCGCCGATCGCTAGTCTCAGTTGCGGCTGGCCACCGTGACCGAAATTCGGTCTGGAGGACATTATATTATTATTATTAGTATTTTCAATATTTATTTGATCAATTACATGCAATACTATAAAAGTTAATATTCTATATATACATAATATAAACATGCAAATCAAAACTCACGAATTCAGTACTTTTCATGTAAATCTTGTAATTCCGCGCCATCTTGTTCGTTGTCTCGTTTGTTTGTATTGTGACCACCGAGTTCGGCAAGCCTAGAATTTTTCCACCGTCCATCTGATCCATTTAAGTTGCGATCTTCACAGACGCATAAAAATAGTGAATCGACTACCATCTGAAAATAATTATTTCATACTTTTGATCATACGTATCAGTGCGAAGCGGAAGCTGTCGTTCAAAAATTCATCTATATTAAATAATTCGTAGATAAGCACATTTTTTTTATTTAAAATGGGCAGGGTTTCAAGGCCCAAACATTCAGTTTATAGAATTTTATTTCTCATAAGAATGTACAATGTAATATTAAGATATTATCACATCTACCTTTAGTGTTTCAAGCGATATAGTCATAGATTATTTACTACATTTAATGCTGTATACATCATTGTAATTTGATTAAAACGAACATTTCCCAAGTATTTATCGTACTTGCATATGGTGGCGGAAAATTCATTCAAATTTATCGTGCTTAAATCTATCTACATATTGTAGACAGGAAGCAGTGATACGAGTAGATTTATGGGCTAAGGTAGATGGGAAGCAGCATTGCGAGTAATTTTATAGGCTCTGAGCTATGAGCGCTCATCCACTAGTTTCCTAGCATTGTGGATTTGAGCAACATCCTTTGAGAAATCAACTGTGGCATTATTGCAATAGCTTATGCACAGCAATAGACTTTAAATTATGCTGATTATGATGAGTATTGGACGCCCTCTAGCTAAATGGAGAAACGATCTGCACCCAACTGGCTCGTTACCGCAATATAAATAGTAGTAACAGTGTTTAATTTGTATTAAAATTTATTTGTACATATTTAAATAATGTATTACAATATTTATGCAAAAAAAATCAATAAAAAACAAACCTCGTAAAGAGACAGTATGCAGTGTGCGATGAAAAACGAGTAAATGCAGATCACAAGAGTGGGGACAGCGAAGAAATGTAATTCAGAGTTGCGTTTAAGAAGCAACAGACCAATGATACCAGTCACTGCCGTCACAATACACTTGCCCAAGAAAAGGATGAAATCTCCCACGCTGTTGATTGTCGCCACTTGTAATGCGTTGTTTACAATTGTACTAAAAGCCTGAAAGGACAAAAGCGCTTTTTTTTCTAATTGTCTGAAAATAAACTCTGTTAAAATACAGAAATAACTTGATTTAAAATATAATTAAGAAATTTTTCCCGATTTAGATTTACTACGAGGGAGGCGCATATCCCAGCTGTGTACTGTTTACGGACTAAAGAAGGGTAAATGGTTGAATATCAACCAGCGTGTTTATTCGTTGGAGTGGCGTGTAAGGCTAGGAATTATACTGAATTTGTGGATAGTAGTTACATACTGAGAAATAAAATACGGGTTACCAATTCGCTGTCCAACTGGCACGGCTTCTAATACAGGGTTATTTTGCAATAACCGCCCAAATTTGCAGAGAAGGTTCAGAATAAAAAAAAATCTCAAACATTCTATCCTTTTTATCTTTTAACGCACATATTCGTAAGGGTCGATCGGTAGGCAAAAACGTTGTTGCCCATAAATCACATTCAGTTTGGGATAATTTCAAATAAAAGTAGAAGCCTTATTTACTCGTACTTTCAAAAACTGCAATAATGGTAACCCCCACACTAGGATTTTCTCCTGTATCGTGGAGGCAGTTCACAAACATAAATTGCACGAGCACAAACATCCAGACCCGGAACAATTATTTGTAGGCCATACAAATACTTGTTTCGTGCGGGATTCGAAACCGCGGCCCCAGCACAACAACTCATTGCTAAGCCACTGCGCCACGGAGCCGCCAAAATATCATTATTTATATATTTGAACTAAAGTTTAGAATTTGACTACCCCTTGAAAAATAACCATGTATAAATATTCAGTGAAGCCCCCCATGCACAAATTAAATGGGCGGAGGGCTTACTTAGTACAACGCTTCATTACGCTCTCATACGTGGATGCCGCATTCTACATGAATCTCGAAAGAACTCGGTCTAAGCTCCGCCGTATGATGCTCGAGTTTGTTATAATTGTAAAAAAGTCGCGATGAATGAGTTTTTTGACGATCAATCAGTGATCAGCGTGCGTAATGAGAAATTCTATAACTCATAAACCGCGCGAAAGCAGCAAATAGTCGATATTGCGCAAGTCGTTGACACATTCCTATTGTTACTGATATTTATGAACCTTAGATGGTAGCCAGTCTATAGCTATGCCTGATAAGCAATGCAATGCCTTTTTGTCAGAAATATTCACAGGCACGCGCACCATAACTCATCAGTTTCATCGTAATCAGATGAATGGTATAAAAACGAATATAAAATGACAAACAAAGAAACTATCTAGAGTACAAAATATCATTTTTAATTTTTTTTAAAGATAAGTGATTATTGAAAAAAAATCGTAATAGCATAATTAACTGGCAAAACTCGCTAGGTATGTCCATAATGTTGTTACTGGGAAACGAAATGTTACTGGGAATTTCTTTTACTTCTTTACTCGCTGGCTAGAGCAGGACGAAGGGATACGGAGCGTGGAGGCGCGGGGAAAGCTTGTGTCTATTGTTCAGTTGCAAGAAGTCGTTCACCTGTCTTTGGACCTTACTATACTTGCCATACGACTCGCGTCTCGTTTGTGATTTGACGATAGTAACTTAAGAACTTTTGAATGCACACTGATTTAGATTTGTATATAATTTTAACTAATTTTATGAATTCAGCATTTTTATGGCGCAAGTGTTTTATTTATGCGCATTATTGTTTTTGTATCTGCAACTATTCACCTAATTTAGAAAAAAAAAAGAGCATGTATCACATTAATTCATATCTCAATGATCAGTAATCTATTGTAAGTCAAGATTCGGCTAAGATTAAATAAAAAATACGGTGACCCTGCAGGCCATCCCTGGAACTTCCCGCTATGTACGATCTCAAAACGCTCGACAAATATTCCATCACGAATTTATGAGCTCTTCGAATATTTTCGAGAAAAAAGTGTTTTTCTAAATATATATATATTTAGAAAAACACTTTCTTCGAAATTATTCGTCATCGATTTCTCTTCGACGCATCAACCGATTTTGAAGCGGTTTGCAGCTATCGATGTCGTTTGTTGTGTTTAAGACCTGACTAGATTTTGGAATTGATCGTTACATCTGTTTAAAAGTTATTCTATAAAAAAAAAATCAAAAATTGTATTTTTGAGATTTCTCGAAATCTACTGGTCCGAATCAGTTCAAATAGTATTGAAGATTTAAGTTTGGTGAAACCTTCGAGTGCCGCCAAGATCATTCGAATCGGTCAAGCTGTTCAAAAGTTATAAGAGGTTCACACACACGCACGCACGCACGCACACACACATATACACACACACAGTCATCAATCCCAAAACAGTCCACTGCTAGACAATGAACTCTTCTATAACACGAATGACATGCGATAATCGCTCTGTTAGCGGATTTGTGATGTAATCAACAGCATAATAATTAATTAACTTACCCTGGCCGCCGCTTTGCAAAAATGACATCTCTCAATTGTAATAATCGTATACGCGTTGTGGTTCAAATAACGAATAAATTTTTCGAGGCAGTAGAAGCAACAAATACCACATTTCAGAGTACATTTTGCACATTCTGATCCCTTTTCCGCTCTGGAAGACAACCTAAAACAATTATAATTATTAATCATTGGATTCATAAAAATATAAACAGACTTCAAAAATTATCAATCATTCAATTAATATATAAAAAAGCACAAGTCCCGATTCACTCACTCATTGTAAGCACTTACTGACTTATCAACGCCCAGCCCAAACCCTTGGACTTAGAAAGATGATATTTTGCCCATAGGTTCCCTTTATAATGTAGACAAGGAATAATTAAAGGATTTTTCTAAAATCCCACAAGATTGAGAATAAAGAGGATTTATCTTTTTGTTTTAGTTGCCATATTACATAATAATTATACTTAAGGAATAATTATTTAAAAAACTAATAAGAATTTTCGGGATATTTCGAAATTTACACGGAATAGCAAAGAAAGAGGATTTATCAAAATTATAATTTCCAATATCACGCGAATGAAGCCAAGGGCGATTTCGATTAAAATATCAGCGAAATAGGTTAACTTACCTCGGACATATATACATTAAAACAATACAGTCGAATTGATAACATCCTTTTTAAGTCGTTTTATAATTGGACTCGCGTGAGCTACTGTGTATGACATCAACCCAGTAAACTCCTTGCAGTTACAACATGCGCCAAACAACTATGACGATGAATTTGGTACAGTTGTACGGTAATAACATTTGTTAGTGAACGCCATCTCGTATATGAGTGTAGAGAACCGGAGACCCTTTTACTGGAAAGAGGCATTCCATCTTAGTCCTCACGGGTGACAACACATCTGCATTTTGATTCTTTATTGAGGATAGATGTAGATGTCTATGGGTCACAGCAACCACTTACCATCAGGTGGACTGTGTGCTCGTTTGTCACCCTATAATATAAAAAAAAAATGACTAAGATTAAAATAATATGGGTTTTATTTTCTGCAGCCTTAAGTAATCCCTTAATTTATTCATATACGTTAGTCTATGAGTAAATTATGGGGTTAACAAAAATAAATTAACTGAATTTATAATAAAAACCCGCCTGAAAGCAGGAATGATGGTAGACATATAGTTATCTATATAATTATATACATGGCAGGAAAGTTGTATGTTTATAGTTACAGATGGCGTCACTAATCGCTTTCCTTCTGAACCCGTTGAGTAAAGCCTCTATTCCTATATATAAAAAAGTACTCTGTGATAATGATCATTCTACCTACGTATATACTTAATCCAGGGTGATTCAACTCTGTATGAAGCCGAAACTTGCACACAATCATAATTTTATCTATGTGTGTGCAAAATTAAAGCGAGAAAAGATATCGCCGTTTCATTCTTTCGCGTTGTTTCAGATTGCCATTTTAAAAATTAGATACAAATATACATAATTATTATAACGGCAAAAACTGAAAATTTTAATTTTATGCTATATTATTTCTTTTGTTTACCTTACAGTAATTATATACATATTACTTTGAGGTTTGCACAATTAATTGACCTACTAATTGATTAAAATTAAATTATTAAATATTAGCAGAATTCTATCAAGAGAAGCCATGAACTAAAAGAAGAAAAAATGACATTTGTTTGTCAACGTCTTTCATATTGAAAATATTTTCTGAAATTGATTCAAATTTATTTAATGATTTAGATTTACTATTTGTGCGTTTTGCTTTAATTCAGTTACTATCGGTTCAGAATACTTCATATTCGTTTGTAGGCAATTCTTTGCGATTGTGTGTGTAAAGATTTTTGTGAGATGCTGACTTTGTATGAGATATTGACTATAAATTAATTTATTATTTAAAAAAATATGCAAACAAAAGCACAAAATCATCCGATCACTTTCTGCAGGTTTCCTACAATAAAAGAAGAAAAACTTTGATAATATTGTAGTAAGTCTTTAAGTATTTTGAATTTATTCATCGTTATTTGTAGGGATTATTACTATATTAACTCAATTTTGATCTGTTTCAGATCATGTATTTGGGCTGAGTTAAGTTTTCGACATGAGATTTTGCTGATTTAAATTTACGTTAATGTTCTGTGAAGAATAGCTCTGACGATAACATATGTTATAAATCAATATTACGCGTGGAAATATTATCTGCAAAAGCAATAAAAACATAAATAATAATATATAGTTATAAAACAATATCTTCCAAAAATAAAATTACATAACTATACCTATTTTTGGTTTTATTTATCACATACTCCTCTAAAATTCAGTAATGTTGGTGCAACCTCTCAAATGTATGGAATTCACCCAACAGGTTTGTGAGGCTCGAGCCAAAATTACTCAAATTTATATAAATAAACAAAAAGTTTAAAAGTTACAGAATACAAGGTTTGAAATTCCCTAAAAAGTTTTATATGGGCACCCATAGCGCTTTTCGTGTACATTCATAAACGTGTTTCCTTTTTTAGTATGAAGTTGGCGTTCTTCTCTTGGTGAAATGGTGTGTTCTGTGACCTAATCTATGATGACAAAAACTGACCGCGCAGGCGCAACGCGCTTATATCAACTGCGCATGCGCGAAGACATAGAGTAGCGCACATTTTTGTTTGGAATAGCTTCTCTAGTACGTAGTACATATAACTCAATGGCATCTGCACTTTAATTCTTAATTATTGTTGATAGATGTAGGTGTCTATGGGTTACAGCATCCACTTACTATCAAGTAGACTATGTAGCTATGTACTAATTTGTTAGCTTTACTTCTATAAAATATAATCAAAAAAATATATAAATATATATATATATATATATATATATATATATATATATATATATATATATATATATATATATATAAATATAAAAGATCGATAATAATATTGTAGATAATTTTCGATCTAAGAACATTCTTTGTTGGAGAATCAAACTCTCGATCACCAAATACATCAAGTCTTTTGTGCAGTTCGGCGTTACAGGCAATGTTTTTAATCGACTTCAAAAAATGAAGGGCGCACGACGTTGGACTGTATATCTTTCTTTGTCAAGTGTTACAAAGAAAGATATACAGTCTTTAATCAAGAGAATTTGTTTTGACCCTTTTCTTCTTATTGTTCTTATTCTTCTCAATTATTGAATGTATCAAATAATGTGTTTATTTTATACTTACTTAGCGTGTAAATACGTGAGAATAAGCCTCGGAACTTTGAACAACGTAATTAGAAATGATCCTTTAGCCACAGAACCCAAATGGTACTTCAGAAGTTTTCCAATTGAGTATAGCACGGGAGATGGATTTGCGTTAGGCCCTCTGCAAAAATATATTTTTTTAAATTTAATAAAAGCCACAAAACAAGATAATTTAGCTTATAATTCTTGCAATGTAAGCAAGAAATACGAGCGGCGTTATAAAATATTGGGAATACGGTACACTCTCTAGAATTTATTTTAAAAATTAGAAGTCAAATGATTTTGCAGTTATTGTAGCGTGTTGACGAAATTTGAAAAAATTGAAATACGCGAGTTACAATCGGATATCAACAACATTGCTACGGCGCAGCGAAGGTCCGCTAGACACTTTTTAGCTACCATTGTTCTTTTTCATTTTATCAGTTTTATTGTATGATAATAATTGTATTTAGTCTTCACTTCGTTTTTAATGTGACTACGACTTGTTGTTAATAAAACATAAGTTTTTAAAAACAATTTTCGTCTGCCCAAACCTGTATTGCGCTGTTATAAAAGTATCGGTGCTTGATTTTAGAGTTACGTTACTGTTACGGACACTGTAGAACAAATAAAAAAAAATTACGCAACAAAATCTGCGAGGAACGGCGAAGCAAATTGGCTGGGATTTTTGTTTTGATGTTTTGTTTGATGTTAAAGATGTTTGCTTTACCACGATAACTTACAAGTTCTTTTTGGATGGTACTAGTTTGTTTCGTTTTATTAAACGGTAAAACCAATTTCCCTACTTTGCCGACTTGAGAAAATTAAAAGTTTATTCAGCGGCATAGCATGGGTTTCTACCACCTGGAACTGCTGGAGCTGAAAACTGCCGCCATCTCCCCATTTTCGTATATATCGTAAAAAACATATAAAATTTATCGATAGTCTTTATTTGAAAACTCATAAAGCAATAAAACGTATTTTATACATATCTTTGGCAAATGTGTGAGTGCAGATTATCAGCTCATTTAACCAAGAAATCAAGAATACACAATATAATATGGAAACTGATTTCTACTGGGCTCATTCCTTTCACATTAAAATTCAAATCTACCTATTTTTTAAAACTAGCAATTAAATAGTCTCTGTATTGGAGAGTCGCAACAGTAAATAATGGTCACAACAGTATTTAAATAAAAAGTTACCTGAAATACCAATGTGAGACGGCGCCAGCTATGGTCATCTGCTGACAACCGAGTATGAACTCACTGCCCCATATGAGACAAATGAGCCACATCCACCACATGCTCTTCACCCACATCGGGTCAAACTCTACCGGGTCTAGAACATAAGCTATAATAATGATAAATCCAAGAATGCAATAATTATAAATTATATTACAATTTACAATGAGCGTGAATGCGATTCGTTCTAATGTAGAAACTGTAATAAGCCTCCCGTTTGATTTCTTAGAAATTCTTATTTAAACTGCTCAATTAATATTTATATGTTTACATAGTGATGGCGCGGTAGCGCAGTGGCTAAGCATTTGATTGCTGTGTTGCAGGGTGCGGGTTCGAATACCGCATGAAACAGATGTTTACACCTACAAATAATTTTTCCGAGCCTTAGTAGTAAGAATCGGACTAGACTTTTAAAACCGGGTCGATTACAACAAGATGCAAATGTGAAGTTAGAAAAATAATAATGATTGCTTTAATCAGAACTTTTAACACCGGTTTCCGTTCTCCTGTATGACAAATGTCTGATGTTGAAAAATTGTCTTTTTACAAGTTAAACCAGATTAATGTATTAATTTGACGTAAATATAATATGGTATAAGTATAATATATAATATACTTATTATATAAAGTATACGATAATAGGACATCATACTATAATAAAGTATATTATATAAAATATACGATATAGCTTCTGGGCTATATATATAGCTTCTAGGCTATTGGACTACTTTTCTGCCTAGGAGCTTATTTATGCTGCCAAGCATAGTGCATAAATAGCAGTGTTCCAGTCAGAAACATACAAAACGTATAAATTATTATGAACGTAATTATAAGCTGTAAGTTATTCCATTTTATCCCTCAGAAGTAACAACGGTATTATAGCCATCATTGCTTGAAGGTTTTTCATTTTTTTAAATAACTACTGACGTAAAGTAAAGCTAACGTTTTACGTTACTTTTCTCCTGTATCGTTTAGGTTTACAAACACAAATTGCACAAGGTCAAACATCCAGATCCGGAACAATTATTTGTAGGCCATACAAATACTTGTTCCGTGCGGGATTCAAGCCCGTGGCTCCCTGCCCTGCAACTCAGCTAAGCCACTGCGCCACGGAGTTAGTCAACTAACAGCTTCAAAGCTGTCCAAAAGCTGTAGTAGGCACTAGCATCAGATGTAAAATGAGGTCGTTTTTTTTTAAACTAATATAAAAACATATCCACGACCACTCTACCAAACAAAAATATTACAACTCTCCTCGACCCCAAGTAAAAGCCACCTGCGCCAATGTTCAGTTCATCATCAGCCAAATGAATAATTAATTTCTTACACTTTTGTTTACTAATTCAGCTTAATATATTAAGTATATGGGTGATTCTACGATAAGAGGTAATATACGGCAATAAATTTACACAATAAATCGGAGCATCTTAATGTATTTTATAAATAGCATTATGATTGAATGCTCAATTAAAGCACATTTTCCTAAAATTACGTATTTAACTCTGAAAAAGTCTCTACCCTGGTATGTCCCCTTGACGTTTTTGGTTAAACATGCGGACATTATATACCTTCTTTGTTGCAAGTGCACGTTAAAAGTATATTAAGCTCAAATTTAAATAAGTAAAGAAAAAAATAAGTAAGTAAAAAATAAGTGGAAAAATACAAAAATGTTTGTTTATTTTCAATAATTTTCAAACTTTATTTTTGTCCCGCTTTTTTTGTGTATCTACCCTGGCAAATTTCGATCCGCTAAAACAAACTAAAATATTAGGCGGCCATATTCGAAATGGCGCTCAAGGACACGCATCATCGAGAAGTTGGTAATCAAACGAGGCGTTAAATCGCTGTCATTGTTTAGTTGGCGCGACGCAACAGTGCGGTATAGTTGTTTTACAGGTCAATGTGAGACACATTGACCTTGCAAAACAACTAAACCTCTGGTAAGTCGTAAAATTTATATAATTCACTTAATTTATTTTGCATTTATTGCTTAAATTCAAAAACAGTGTAATAGTTGAAGAGTGACATATTATTAATCCTAAATTAAAGTATGTCCGTCAAAAAAGTTTAGTTAGTGAAGAAAACTTCTCTCCCCTGCCATATTTCCCATGGCAAGATAACTACCAGGGGAGATACTCGCTGACCAGGGGAGATAATGTGGGTCATTAGATGTTTGTATAAACTAATTCAGATATAGTTAACATTCTAATTCAGGTATAGTTAACGTTATCAACTTCTATTAAAAAGAAAAGAATTCAAAATCATTACTGTACATCTGCATATTATGGAGTATATAGATATATACATTTTGCATTAAGTGAATTTGTTTGAATTCATTCTGAGTTGGTTTCGATACCTGTTTTTAATCAGGGATGTTTTTTCATGTGTTCTCGGCTTATTTCTTTGTTTATGATCCGATTTTAATGATATATTGTTATTATTTTGTTGTTTATAATATTGTTACAGATGAGACCGAGCTAGAAGACAAAGATATTTAAATAATAAAAAACAAGAGGATAAAGTAAAAAATCTAAAGAAGAAATTGGCACGTTACAAAAAAAGATTACAAATATTTAAAAAAAAAAAGCACCAAAAACTAACCCTTAACAGCAAAGTAGAACAAGTGATGAATTCTCCAAGTTCCAGAAACAATAAAAAAATACTGTTTGCGGAAGTGCTCAATCAACAATTAGAAGAAAATTATTCTACTCTTACAAATGAAAAGGAAAAACGAATTTTTAAAAGATCGAGAGCTGAAAGAGAACTGAGAAATTAGTAATTAAATATGGCATAAGTACTATCGAACGAAAAAAATATGAACCTTTGAAAAAAATTGGAAAAGTGCAATCCGTCCGGATGAGAAGTCAGCAGAAGGTCCAACAGGGAAGGTGCATAATCCTCCACATCTGGAATCCGAGTAGGTGAAGTAACCAGCTGTGTAACCATATGCCAAGGCAAAGTCATAAACAAATCGTCCCGTATGATCGGTTAAACGTGAACCGAGCCATTCGACGTGGTGGGCGTTAAAATCACCAAGGATCACGATCTCTGCTGTAGCAAAGAATCTGTAGCCATTTGGACGTGTTCAATGAGTCGGTCTGTTTCGGCATTACTGCTATGGGACCTATAGAGGTACCCGTGAACCGCAGGGATGGGCGTCGCTGTCTCTGGCGCAGCCATAGGATGGACAGGTCCGATACCTTCTTATCTTAAGACTGCCGAGGAGTTGAAAATAGATGTCTTTTCTGACGCATCCGCAAACTGTTCAGCCGGGACCCAAAGGTGTTCTAATTTGTACCCGGGTAGGTCTATGAGATATGAAGCATCAGCCTTTAGCGACACTTAGGATACCTGAGTCTCGGTTAAAAGAAAGGTCGGCTTCGTCCTCCACCCCCTGTATACGCGGGGCAGCCTAAGCCTAAGTACCCACGCTCAGGAAGAGTAGGGTAGCTTGGTAGTTCTCCGTCACCAGGGTGTTGGTAGCCTCTAGGGTAGTTTTGTTTGATTCCTACCATTCATGGTATTCTGCGAGGTCGTGGTACCATCCGTGCGACATCAAAAGCTGCCGCGTGGCTCTACCACTGTTAAAACGTAAACATGGAACAAATTCTATTTACTTTTTTTCTCCCCGTAATAAATAAACAACCGATACACAAAAATAAATTATTTTCTTGGTATGAGACAAGTCCAGTCTTAACAAATAAACCAAACACAATAACTGCCTTTCCACGGGCTCTTTTTGCGCGAATACTTCTGTAATACTTTCACGTTTTCGTAAATGCCAAACTCCCACTAGACACTCTGATCGCGAGTGAAAGAACGTGTCGCTTAAAGGCAGATAATTGACCATAAGTATGCCCATAAGCAGCGACACGGCATAAGCACCTCTGGCGTGAATCTACCTATCCATTCATAATTACTTTTACGTTTTACGGAATTAACCGTTAATTTGGGTGTCAAAACAGTAAGTAACCGTAACCTTTACCGCTTAGGTTAGTTAAAACCGTTACTTGTTTAACCGGTAATTGAAGGAGCGATATATTTACCGGTAATTAATCGAAATTAACCGCTCTTTTTAAACCGCTTCCGAGCCCTGGTTTAGACACACACTTACATATTAATATTTTGTAAAAAAGAGTTTTGAATTGGACACAGAATCCTAATTCTTTTTCTAAAATAAAAGTAACCTAAGTTAAAAGTAACCTAGCGGAACAAACAGACAGAATTTTTAAAAAAATTGTTTTCTTGCTATAAATACTGTATATACTTTCATATGCATTTAGTAAAGAGCTGTTATTTTTACATTACAAACAGACATACAGATTTTATTTATTTGTATAGATAATTAAAATAACCATAATTATTAGCTCTATATAAAGTATGTATTCAAAATAGTAATGTAATTTTTTAACACATTTCCACTTCTTTTTGAAGCCAAATAAATAATATACTGTATATATTTCACTAATATACAATATTTAAACATACTTACCAAATGCTGTTATTACACAAATAATCATCTCTTTCCATGAAGAATAAAGATCTGATAACATTTGCTCAATTGTGTCCCAACTGTTAAGTAATTCATAAAAATCAGCAAATACTTTTTGTGCTACATCCTTTGCAGATTTAGGGAAACACCTATTTAATAGAGGAAATGTATCAAGAACAGGTAAAGTAGGACATGGTCCTATAAAATTATGCAGGTCCTTTGTATTTGGTAAATTATTCAAATTCATGTCATATCTACAAAGATTTGATCCAGTTTCTTTATAGAAATCCTTAATGTCTGATAAAGATTCTAATTTCCTATTTGGACATTCTTTTACACATATTTTCAGAGATCTTTTCAGTTCCTTTAGGTCCATAAAAAATAAATAACTCTTGTCAGCTGTGCTAATACCAGCTAAAGGAAAATTAATTAACTTTTTGTTGCTCTTAACACCACACGTATTACCAAAAGAATCATATCCATTAATTAGTCTTTGTGGATTTCCATACACAAAAGAAATACATGCAATAATTATCTGCAACAAGGTCAAAGACACATTTATTACTAAGTACTAACGAAAGTAGATACTATGTGTTTTTCAAAGCTTTTACATTATAGTTACCATTAAAATCCAAAAAATAACATAAATAACCAGCCATAAAACATCCGTACATCCTTTTCGAGGGCTTTCATTTTGAGGAGAAATTTCGCTTTGCGTGCATCCCATTTTGTATTTTTTTTATAGATTAACTCTAGTCTTTATTATCGATATTTAGATAAACACTAATATTGCATACCAAACTGCATATACTATTATTTTCCAAAATAATAAATCATGGATCCATTTTAAAAAGTAAAGATTTTGGTATTTCGGTGTTTAGTGTTTACTACATATAGTATTTCGGTTTATACAAAAGTACCATAGATAAATAAATATGTAGCAAGCTAAAAAGTACTCTGTGTTATAGTAGTTCGGGTGATGCAACTTTGTATGAAAGCTGAAAAATCTGCACAAAATCATGGTTTTGTCAATGGGCTTGTAAAAATAAAGCGAGAAAAATATCGCGGTTTCATTCCTTCATGTTGTTTTAGATTGCCATTTTAAAAATTAGATACATAAATTCGTATTATATCGGATGAAACTAAAAATATTAATTCTGTGTAAAACTTTTTTTGGTTTGCTCTTTAAACTATAATTACATACATATTACTATGAGATTTGCACAATTAATTTACCTATTAATTGATTAAAATTAAATTATTTAATATTAGCAGAATTCTATCAAAAGAAGCCATGAATTAATAGAAGAAGAAGAAAAGACATTGGTTTGTCAACGTCTTTCATATTGAAAATACTTTCTGAAATTTATTCAAATTAATTTCATAGGTTTAGATTTTAATATTTATTATTGATTTTTGCTTAAATTCAGTTATTATGGGCTCAGAATACTTCACTTTCGTTTGTAGGCGAATACACAGTCATAATATCGTCGTAAATTTACAGTAAAGATTTTTTTGTGAGATGTTAACTATGTATAAGATATTGACTATAAATGAATTCATTATTTCAAAATTTTATGCACGACGTGTGATCATCATCGAAAGTAAGTTAAGTGTTGTGCAAATAAAAAGCACAAAATCATCTGATCACTTTCTGCAGGTTTTCTTTAATAGGAAAAGAAAAACTTATGACAATATTGTGGTAAGTCTATAAACATTTTGAATTTATTGACCGTTATTTGTAGGGATTATTACTATATTGACTCGAATTGTATCTATTTCAGATCACGTATTTGGGCTGAGTTAAGTTTTCACCATGAGAATTTTGCTGATTTAAATTTACGTTAATATTCTGTGAAGAATAACTCTCTGACAGTAACATGTGTTATACTATATCAGTAAAAAGCGTGGAAATATTATGTGCAAAAGCAATAAAAACATCAATAATAATGTATAGTTTATAAAACAATCTATCTTCCAGAAAATATAATGACAACTATACTTATTTATAGTTTTATTTTATCCCACATACTAATCTAAAGTATATTCGAGTAATTTTGGTGCAACCTCTCAAATGTATGGGAATTTACCCCATAGGTTTGTGAAGCTTGAGCCAAAATTACTCGAATATACCTTAAATAAAAAGTTCAAAGTTACAGAATACAAAAGTTTGAAATTACCGCTATAAAAGTTTTATATGGTCGCCCACCGTAGCGCTTGTAGTGTACACTCATAAACACGTTTCCGTTTTTTAGTATGAAGTTGGCGTTCTTCTCTTGGTAGAGAGTAATTGTGTGAGAGTAATTGTGTTCTGTGTAGTAGATTAATACACGGGCAGTAAACTTCATAGAGAAAATATTGGACATAGGAAACGTCATAGCAAAATGATATATGACACTAAAAAAATTGTTTAGCGCACGAAATGGAATAACTTGAAAAAATTAACTGAATTTTTACCATGATAGTTCTAAAATAATTAAAAAATATTCATATAACATGTTCCTGGGAGTAAGCTGAACCTACCTGCCTTTTGTTGGATTTCAATTCAAATGTATAAAATCCCAGGTGACTCTACCGATAAACTCAAAAAACTCCCCAAGAATCAGATCGGAAAGTTGTATTTTCGAGCTATGATCTTTGGAGAAAAATATTTACTGCATGGACAGTTTCCCCGGAAATTATTTTTTACATATTGTTAATATAAATAGGTAGATACTTAACTAAGTATATACCTATTTATGTTTTATAAAATGTGTTGATGGGGAAATAAACAGCGGGGACACGGAGTACATAATGACTGCTTTATTTTTCATATAAGTATTACTTTTGATAATTACAAACATTTAATAATTAATAATTAAATACATAATAGAAGATTATTTTAACATTCGACTTAAATATGAATGTAAACTTAATAATTTAAGTAAGGAAACTTATAGGAATCAGTTAAATAAGACTGCTCTGTTTAAAGGCCAATATGCTTATGAGGCTTCATCATGTTTCATGTTTATATTCTTTCATCTGTCCCTGAAAAGTATAAAGTAATAATAAACTTATTATCATTTTAGCTGCATGAATTTCAAAAGCATAATGATCTTAACAGAGTAAAGTGCACCAAGTGTCTGAGGATACAGATGCACTCTCTATTCTCTCAATCTCGGTATGTTAAGAAAATGGTCACTATGTATGGACTCACCGCGGCAGTGCAACTTAATCTCGCAGATCTATAGATCCGCGCAGCTATTATTAACCACGAGTTCCTCTTCTCTACGACTAACGCTGTAGACGATGAACTACGCTATTTAAGCCTTAGGCACAACGTCGTAGGCCATCAAGCATGAATCGGGCATCGAGCGTTGTGAGTATCAAATACTATGGAAGTTATACTATCGCGTCTCATTCGCGGGCGTCAGGTGGCGCTTCAGGAGCATTACTAAATATCCATACCTAACTACGCTAAAAGTTTTATCATTGTGACTTGGGAACATAATCCGAAGCTCCACTGAACCCCTTGGGGAAAATAGCGTGACGCTATGAATAATGTACTAGTGTGACTGTGAGGTTGTGCGGTTGGTTAAGTAAGGTTATACATTTATTTTGGTTGATAAATAGATACTTAGTTGGGTTGATAATGGCTTAAAGAGTTTTTTATCTTTAATGTACTACAGTTTTATAATGTATAAAAATCTGTCACTATTTTTATCTAAAGTTTTGAAAGTAAAATTTTTGAAGTCTTATTATAACAATGTTATACTTACTGGTACAAATAATTTAGAAATGACTCCTTTTAATAAAATTGTTTTTATTTCTTGCACACTATGATGTCAACCCTAGTTAATATATACCCGCGTGTCAGCCGACTACGTGTGCCAATTTGGCAAATAGTCGCGACTTGCTATTAAATTAAAAAGTAAACGCTGTTAGATTAAAGGCAAATCAATTTATAAAACTTAATGTAAAAATAAACGTAATGTTAGCAAAAAAATACAGTTTATTGAAAATAAAGATGCACCTATGTACGAGTATAACATAATCCATATCTCGGAAATATATCATCTCGGAAATACATCATGAGGTTAGTTGTTAAAAATTGTAAAAGTGTGAGAACCGATGTTCAACTTACTCTCTTGCTTACGCAATTAATCATTATTAGCAATAAGACAGCGTACCGCACTATACATTCAGTATAGAGCAAATACAGTTCGACCATACCGTAATATGTCCCTGTCACAATTATACACTGGTGTAACGTGAAGGACATAATTACATGATAACACCAAAGTATGCAAACCAACAGCAACACTTCATCATCTCAGTGTAACACAGGGCAGCCTCTCAGCAACACCATCCTCCTTGCCTGCACCAGAAGAACCATCACCACGGAGAGAACCACGACACTGTCTTAGCACGACTACTACGTATAACGACTCAGACGGAATCTCTCGCGCCCGGCACCTTAACTTAACTTTGTACGCGATTTCACCCGCGTATATCACGCGTCTGAGCCGCGCGGCATGACATGACATCTCGCTCATTTAGTTCAATAATTTTAACTAAAAAATTGGCAAAATTAATGGAGTACTTTTATCATATGTACGTTATAGAGCAAAGTAAAATTTGATCCACTCTCCCTCCCCCTTCTGGGTTAGCGCCACCCCCCGCCCCTGAAAATTTCCCGAAGTGCGTTTTTTTTAGTTTTAAAGAAAACCGTACACGATACACATTCAAAAACGATACATTTTCAAAATAGCCATAGTAATGTACGTTATATGCCGACAGATAAAAGTACTCCATTAATTTTGCCAATTTTGTAGCTTAAATGATTGAACTATATAAGCGAGGTGTCATAGCATGTCGCGCGGCTCAGACGTGTGATATACACGGGTGAAACCACGAGGCACAGCTAGTTTTAAATAAAAGTATTCCATTAATTTTGCCAATTTTTCTATATATTGCTATCTAGAATGTTTGAACTAATAGAAGCGTCCAATGCTGGTTTCTCTCGGTTCTCATCGGGTGGCTAGCGTTTATGCGTCGTTCGCACGTCGAGCCGAGTGTAGGATTATTTTAATTTTATCATTATCTCTTAAACTATGCGTCTAAATAACATGTTATAAAGAGCAAAATTTATCTTCATAAAATTGTCTTGATGATGAAATAACTTTCATGCCTAATAAAAACGGTCTTAAATCACTTTTTAATTTTCAATAATTTTTGTAATAAAATACCTTATTGTGGCTTATGTATAAAAAATAGGCATATGATATCGCGGACTTTTTTTTAGATGGAGTAAAGATCTATATTTTTGTAGAACATTGTATTTACCTATCACTAACCATTACGCCAGCGCACGCAAAAAGGGACTAAACTAATTTTGTTCTAGGTCTGGAATGTGGTGAACGGATAACGTCGAAGTAAATGTGCAGCCTCCTCGCCCTCTCCAGTCTCTTCGGGACCAAGAATTTTTAAATTAACAATCTAATCCTAATGGAATTAAAATGTATCGTTATTCTAATACCACATTTTATTTTTAAACGATACATGATTTAATATTTATGCCTAATTGCGAACCTCCTTTTTTTATAAAGTTAAATAACCTATTATATTTATTTTATACACTCTAATCATAATGGAATTAAAATTTATAATTATTGCAATCAAATTTTATTTAAAAATATAAACTTAATATTAAGATGTACAGAACAGACCACTCCATACTTACTGTTTTTGATGTCAATTTCAGATTTTTTTTTATATGGATATTTTTATAAATATTCTGTTTCTGCATCACCAAACCACAAAATTTTCTGCTTTTTGCGATCCTGTGCACCGAAAGGTACTCTGGAAGAAATTTCTTTTTTTTCTTTCGTTCATGTATTGTTTTTGTGTACCTACAATAAAGAGTTATCGATCTATCTATCTATCTTATGAACTACGAATACCTCCGTAATTCATATACACATATTTATATTATAATGTAATATTGCCATTTTTCATCAAAATCCGTTTAGTAGTTTTGCGTGATTTAGCTACAAACATTCAAACATCCGAAAAACTCTTCACATATCTGATATTAGCATAGAATAAATAATAGTTAGTAGGAAGTAGGACAGTTTGTACAAATAGATTAGAAATTAATATAAGAAGTAGAATAAAAGAAGAGTTAAAAATGTGTACAAAATTAAAAAACACACCACTGAGGCATTTTTTTGTATCTTAGCCCTCAAGGGCGACAACACATCAGTATTTTGATCAATAATCAAAATTCATAAATTCATTTTCAGAATCTCTACGGACCGCAGCATCCACTTAGCAGATGAACTGTGTGCTCGTTTGTTAACCTATTCTATAAAAAATTGTGAAGTAGTTTTTGTAATTTAAATGATAGTTTTCACAGACATCTTAATAACTTCTAATTACTTGACTCTGGCAAAAGCATTACCATTAGTGTCTATTACTAAAGAAAAATATGCGTGATTGATAATGAAGGCTAATAATTTTCTGCTCACCAGATGTCGCTAGTTGACACTGAGGTAAAGTGTTTTGTTACACAATGTAATTTCATTGCGAAGTTGGTTTT
Source organism: Parnassius orleans (assembly GCA_029286625.1). NCBI lineage: Eukaryota > Metazoa > Arthropoda > Insecta > Lepidoptera > Papilionidae > Parnassius > Parnassius orleans. Next base: position 1,991,269 of record JAGSMP010000194.1, read on the forward strand.
TAAAAAAGTTTATCAGTTTCTAAAGTATTATGTTAATACACAAAACAATGCGTCAGTGGTTTGCTCTTTAATTTTTTGGACATTTTTAACTTTTTTTTCATTTTTCAACTTTTATGAATATCTGTGGTTTGGTTTATTTATTTTTAATCTTATTAATATAAAATATAGCTAATAGTACAGAAAGAAAAAATAGCCTTTACATTTTCCGAACAAATTAACTTCCCCGCTATGAAATCTGTCAAATATTATATCTCATTTTTAGTGGCACCGCCCAAAAAGTCGTGGATGCCCTCATTGATCATACATATGTATGTAATTATACTCTAAGATTGATACTATAGTCCGGTCGCCAAGTACAAGGAATTTCGTACAATGACCTTTGTTCCAACTGTCAGTGGTCAATAACATTTTTAGATAAAGTACAAATCTGTAATATATTGCTATTTGATAAGTAATAAAGAGAGAATGACAATAAAAACATTTATGTTGTTATGACAGCTAGTTGGGTGGTGCATGTCGTTGCAAGAGAACATTCCCGAAGATGGCCTCTGTCAAGTTAATAAAATGTAAAGGCATAAAATATGCAACGCTCAAACCATTGATGCAAGCAAAACGCAACCTTATGTCTACAAGCAAAAAGTGTGTTGACTTAGAATTTTATACATTCCTTTTATTGGGTATAAATGCTTAAGCCGGGGATCGGAGAATTAATTACTTCGGGAACGTGAAAGTGAAACCTACTACAGGAAGCGACTACGGGCAATCGACTTACGACATCTGTGATTATTAAGGACCTCACCTCACTGTGAATAAACGAATACGTTCATTTCTCATCCTAGTCGCACGTAACAATGTATTTATTATGCTTGGTCCGACTCCGATAAGTTACTTAGTTTAGATTACTGACGAGTCGATTCCCTTTACTTAAACGTGTACTTATTTAGCATTTAGAAGAAAATAAAACAATAATAATTTTGCCCTTTAAAATAAATATTTATATAAAATCAATTTGTTTCGGTGTTCCAGGATGTCAAAGTCTTGCCTAGTACATTTATGAATCGCTAGTTATCTATTTGATTATTTAATTTATCGAGTATTTCGACGTGATGAAACACACGCTACAGACTTAACCTCAAAAAACCATTTAACCAAAAACTGAGTTATCACCAGCGTATTCCAATACAGAATGTCGCTAAAACTTTAGTTTAAAAATAAATAACAATGTTAAGACAAACCAAAGAACACCTGCACAAGAACAATCCAAAGTCAATAGGTTTGCAATTACTGATGATGGCGGTCACTGTCATAGACTTAGTATATACTAGCGTAAGTTTTTTTACGTGGTAGAGCCATGCTACAGCTATATTATTGGTATAGTTGTAGCACGAATGGGTCGGCTCGACCGGGGAAGGACAACGCTCTCCCAGAATACCAGCGTAAAATAGCAGCTTAACGCTGCTGTGTTTCGTATGGTGAGTGTAGAGAACCGGAGACCCCTTTTACTGGAAACGAGGCATTCCATCTTAGTCCTCACGGGTGACAACGCATCTGCATTTTGATTTGTAATCGAGGATAGATGTAGATGTCTATGGGCCACAGTAACCACTTACCATCAGGTGCACTGTGTGCTCGTTTGTCACCCTTATCCTATAAAAAAGAAAAAAAGTATAATCTAAGTCTATGGTCACTGTATATGTGCGAGCGCACCGGTAATATATTTAAGCGCGAGTGAGTAAATCATTCTGGCGTAAGTATATTCTAAGTCTATGGTCACTGTATATGTGCGAGCGTAACGGTAATATATTTAAGCGAGTGAGTAAGACATTCATTGACAACAAGACAAAAAGACGGGACATTGTACGAAATTCTTCGTGTTAGGCGATCGGACTTTAGCTTAGGTATATTTATTTATCTGTGATTGATACTGACACCTGACCTGACACATGCATAAGCATCATATAAGTCTGTGCTTTGCCTGACACAAAGATATTATATTGTCGGGGATTTTGGCGGGAACTTGACCGGCGGCGGTTTGCTGCTCCTGTATTATTGTTTAAATAATGGTTTGAAGTGGATTTTGATATGTAAAAGTAGTGCGATTTTGTGTATTTAGTGTCTGCGCATGTGAACTATATTAGTGGAAAAGGTGAAACAAGTGCTCTGATGGTGATGTGATTCTCAAGATAAGGTGTCTCTCTGTTTAGGCGCCTTGAGATACCATCGCCAACTGTCAGCTGTCTGCTGTCAAGTTGCCGTTAAAATCTCCCAAGGGCTGCACAATGTGACGCATTAACATATTGTGAAGCAGTGTACTATGAAGGATATATACATAAGGAATTATACATTGTAGCTTCAGGCTCAGAAGGGCTAGAACCCAGAGCCCTAAAGCCAGTTATAAAAAAATATATTGTGGTATGACAGCGTAGATAGAGTACTAAGTCTATGTACCTATGACAGTGATAAATGCCATAGAGAAAAGTTATGTATGGAGAACAAATGCCAAGTTGACAACTTCATAATGATAAATTATTTCTAATTTGTGCTTTAGTTTGTTGTATATTTATAACCTAGTAAACCACAACTAAAATTACTAAAAAAGTGTTTGTAATATGCGCTAGCATCCTATCAGTCTGTGGTTTTATTATTTTCATTAACTAAACTGACAAAAATTTTGTATTTTTGATTTTATTATCTTTCTTAAACTTACATCAAATATGAACCATACAGTACTGTTAAACCCACTAATAAATAGTTTAAAATATTTTGCAACATATAGATTCTTAAACAATAATACAGCTAGCATTACAAAGATACATAGAGAAGTTTATTCAAGAATGTATCTTACAACTATTATTTTATCTGATGGATCGTCTATTAATATAAGATATCATGAACCTAGAAAAATTATAAAGGTAACCTACCATACCAGAGTGCATACTTTTTAAATATACATTATTTTTAATTAAATTTTTCATTGCAGTTGCCTTTAGACTTATCTCACTTGTCTGAAGAAGAAAGAAGAATTAGATTAGAAAAGAGGAAACCAAAGAGGAAGATTAAAATAACTGAGACCATTGAAGATAATTTCAATGCTAAAAAATACTTAAAGTATCTTAAAAAATGATGAGATCTATAAATTAGAGTTTAGAATTTAATGTATTACTTGTAGTGTATAGAATGTATTTCTTATAATAAATAAATTATTTCCTCAATTCACTATATTCAAGTGTTTGGAATAACAAATTTAAAATAAAATATGTAATTTATTCATTTATAATTGTTCTAGAATTTTGTTATTGTTGTTTTGTCTGTAGACATGTCTCTCATGTTGAGAAAGCTATCACCCCATTTTTATCAGATTTAAAAACGGAGGAGGTTGTCAATTTGATAGTCTGTTTTTTGTATGTATTTTAAATAATTATCTTTGTCACTAGTGAAGAAATGTTAATGATTCCTTTTTTATTAAATATAATAGTTGTTTTGTTAAAAACATTAAAAAGATAATTTTATGTTATTAGTTTCTGAAGTCTGGACGTTAATAATAATTATTCTATACACTGTTTTACTACCAACATCAGAAGCTATTATATGGAAATTATTGCAAAAAGTCTTGTAATGCAAATGTCGATCCAGATCTCTAGTGGTGATTAAAAAAAGTAAATCCTCCTTGTAATTTGAAAAGCTCATGTCTTGCAGTGCCATGGCAAAGGAGATACATTTATGTTACTCTCTTAATATTTAATATTTGATCCACTGAATCAATCAGGTTTTTCAGATGGATTTGAAAATTAGGTTTTCTTATCTTTGTGATAAATATGAAATGAAACTAAAAAAATAATTTCTTGAAAACTGCATTTTTCCACGTAAAAAGCAGCTGTGGCGTGTGCATGTATCAGAGCATAATTGTACATTGACTAAAACCAAAACACAAGGAAATCATGCTGTAGAATATTTATAATTCCAATTATCTCACAACTTAAAAATAATATATTATATTCTACGTATTCCATAAATAGGTCTCTATTACCAAGTTTAAATATTTTATTTTATAAAAACTATAGGGATGAGACTCGAGCGACTTGAATAATGTTTATGACAACTCAAATTACGAGTGACTTCAGTCAACTCCGAATGACTGACCACTCCAGTGGCCTGTACCCACTGTAGTAAGAAATTCAAGTTGAGACAGGCTTAGGCGATATATCTTCCATTTGAAATAAAGTACATATTTGTCTGAGTGAATTGTTTGTTTTTAGTAATATGTTTATCTAAGAGTGTTTGCTATTAGTACGTGTTCGAAATGAGTGATAGTTCCAAAAAAGATATCTACTCTGCTTCACCTGACGATGCCTCATAATATCGATGGTGGTGTCTTTCCTAGTGTAGTGGTGCTGGATACCACTACACTAGGAAAATCGTGGAACCTTTACAACACTGGGTACCTTTACAAATCGTGGAAAACAGGTTTTATTAGTTTTTGATAGGCGAGTAAATCGGAGTGATAGGCATGCGTCAGATATATCAAAACGAATCTAAACTCAGATTTCAAACACAAATCGAATCGTATCGATTTCTCAAACTAGAAGGTTATTGTCGATTCGGATTTCCACGCATCAGTTTGCGTTTGGATTCCAAACGCAAACTGATGCGTAGAAATCCGTTTTCTCAGTTTCTCTCTTTCTAACCAAACACAACATAGCGGAATGAAAAGGATGGCGTGAATTTTGCGATTTGGATTTCAGTTTGTCGGCTATGGAAATCTATCGCACATTGAAATATGCGATCAATATTATTCTTACTGCTAAGTACTTAAAGTCTATATTTGCTTTGCGAGATTATGTGTTGACGAATTTTTGGTTCCGTGTTTGGGTGTGTGCTTACTAAAATCTTTGAAATATGCTATCAATATCGTTCTTATTATTAAGTTGTTAAAGACTATATTTGCGAGATTATCTGATGATATATTTTTGTTGTTTAGTGTTTGTTTACTAGAAATAATCTTTTGTTTTCATGTTGCTTTCGTTTAGATGCAAACTTGACCTTTGTGATAAGTGCGCGCGTGTCGGTCAGTCGTATCAGTGAATTACAGGATATGTTGTAATTACAAGTATGTTTATTGCCTGTTTGTTTAGTAGAATTTAGAGTAAAAAAAAAATAAGTTAACTAAGTGAATTGTATGTGAGTATAAAGTAAGTTTACATAACAGTGAGGTATGGACTCATTTTGACAAAAAAGAAAATGCTTCTGGAGTTGCAGTGTGTAAATATTATAGTCAAAATATATCATATAAATCTACAACGGGTAATCTAGAAGCTCATTTAAAACGACAAGTACTGATTTAGGAAATAAAAAATATATATTAAGAAATCATTGTAAAAATGCCGATTTTAAAATGCGCCAGATAAGTTTTAATTTAATACAAAACCTTTCTGCTAGTCCTAAGCCTAGATTGAAGCATAAAGGATATTCGCGCAAATCTGTTTCTGTATTACATTTGCGTTTGTCGTTTCGTTAATACATAAAACGAAATATAAATACGCAAACGAATTGGCGTGGCTAAGCGCTACTGAAATCGGATTTTTAAAACGGCTTTGAAATCTGAAATCGGATAAATATCCGTTTGCGTGCAAATCCAAAAACGCCCATGACTATCGAGTGAAAAAAGTCACTCGAGTTTTATTTTCATTCGAGTGGCACTCGAGTGACTAGGTTATCACTGACTAGTGACTCGAGTGAACAAATGTCAGTAGAGTCCCATCACTAAAAAACTATAAAAAAAGGTTAATAAAATATAAATGAATACATGGTTGATAATAATTGTTGCAGTTGTTCATGGGCGGCGGTAGTCACTTTCCATCAGGCGAGCCGCATAATCGTTAGCCCCCTCTTCTATATAAAAAAAATAAGTTTGGTAAGTCGTTTGTACAACCTGTGTTTTATTGTAAAATTTTACTTTGAAAAAATATACAGTTGGGCTTTTGCTGGTTCTTACCAGGGCAGAGATTTTTTCCGAACCATAAGTAAAAAGTAAAAAAATTACTCATTCAAAATTACTTCTAATCTTTAATGAATAAAAATTATTCTATTCTATTTAACGGAATTCTCGAGTTTCTTTGAGCGGAGCCGTCAATAAGCGACGATAATTTTCTACGAAATGTTTCTAATTTCTATCAAAGCGTATAGTAATTAGTAACTGTCCTATACAGGAAGTTTCTATCCATCAATTTTAGCGATGGGTCAACTAGACTTACTAATGCTTACTAATTGAGTTAACTCGCGGATACTCACGGTAATACATTGAGTCAATGCGGTAATAGGATATTTTGCACCATGTAAAATAGTCGTATTTCTAATAGGTTTTGTAAAAAGTGAACGAGAAATGTTGATTTCTGTTCATAATAATTCAATTTGTATAATTTTTTTTATCTGTGTCTCAAATCTCCAAAACGCTATCCGCGGAGTTTTGGCGGGAACTTGACCGGCAGCGGATTGCTGCTCCTGTATTATTGTTTAAATAATGGTTTGAAGTGGATTTTCATATGTAATAGTGGTGCGATGTTGTGTATTAAATGTCTGCGCATGTGAACTATTAGTGGAAACGGTGAAACAAGTGCTCCGATGGTGATGTGAATCTCAAGATAAGGTGTCTGTCTGCTTAGGCGCCTTGAGATACTATCACCAACTGTCTGCTGGTTCAAGTTGCCATCAAAATTAGGGATATTCGATATTCATCGATGAATCGAATCGATACGATGTTTTGGAAAGTTATTGATATACTTGATGTATCGATGTATTTTCATAAAACATCGAATCATTGATAACCAGCCAATGGTAAAAAGGTACACTTACCTATCACTATTAATATTATAACTTCTAAATCAGAAAACCTAAAACATGCTCTGATTTAGAAGTTATATTAAACCTGTTAGGAAAGTAGTTGGCATATCGTCTTTAAGCGGAATCAAGAAATTGATTCCGCTTAAGGGACGATAGTGCCAACGAGAATATTAACAAACTCAATAAATATCTCCAACAGTTATCATTTTCAGACGTTTACAGTACTGACGACCCTAATAATGCCTATGATAGTTTTATCGATTTATTTCTTTTATTATATAATTTGTGTTTTCCTTTTAAGTCGGTTATAGTACGTAGTGAAAAATCAATTAAATTGGTGTCACGTGGTATTCGGATTTGTAGCAAAAAGCAGCGCCATTTATTGTGGCAAAAGAGATTAAAACCGACAACACGGTTGGCAACACTGTGCTAAAGAGAATTAAAAAACTTCGTCTAGTCTGTCTCGGTCTTAGGCCATTTAACCAAATAGGCTCGCCTCGCATGATTATTCCTCTCTGCCAAGGTATTGGATTTAAAAATCTTGTGCGTTTATAAAATCTATTTACGGAATCGATTTTATCAATACTAGAATCGTTTCCGCTGAAATAGGCGCTCTTTTAAAAATGCCGATCTGTGCGGTTAACGTGTGCAAATCAAATACTTCAAATCAAAGAAGTCAAATACTTAAAATTTACAAAAATATGGAATTATATTCCCTATGTAAGTATTTTTTATTGTGATACATGCTTTTTTTCATTAGGTGATCGAGTACGTAATATTTCATAAAAATCGTAGTGATAATCTTAATGTGACAACCGCATTCCCCACAGACTATTTGTTTTTTATTTAACAATTTCAACCTTCGTTCGCTACAAATTAGGTTTAAATTTGAACACGCAAGTACAAATGCACTCTTTATGAGATTATTTTATTTTTGTATAGCAATTTCAACCAACAATACATAAGGCAAAGGTCGAAATTCGAATAAACGAATAACATGACAGCTAAATAGGTGCAACGAGACTATTTCTTAACCCTGCAGTTGTCGCGCCTTATATGGAGGTCACGTGGATTTCATATGTAGTCCAATATAAAATAAGAAGAAAGCCGTAAAATCCTCAGAAGACACAAGTTTGCGCGTTTACTGCTAAAAGAACCCTTTGTCGTATCTCCTCAGTTTCAAGGCACTTTGTTGCCTCAGCCAGTATCGGAATCCTCGGCGTCGACATATCGAGTGACGTGCAGTTTCGTGGTCACTTGAAGAGAAGGCCAAATTGGCCTCTAAAGCTTATATGCAGCTCAGAGCGGGACAGTATTACATGCCGGCACAACGCCTGCAACTTTACAAGGCGCAGGTTCGGCCTCACATGGAATACTGTTCCATCTCTGGGCTGGGGCTCCCCAGTGCCAGCTCCTTCCACTTGACCGCATCCAGCGCAGAGCGGCTCGAATCGTCGACGACCGAGTCCTTTCCGATCGGCTCGATTCATTGGCACTGCGAAGAGATGTTGCATCTCTTTGCATTTTCTTCGCATTTACCACGGGGAGTGCTCTGAGGAATTGTTCGGATTAATCCCAGCCGCCACATTTCACGAACGCACATCGCGGCAGAACTCCCGATACCATCCACACCATCTGGATGATTGGCGGTCCACCACTGTGCGATTTAGAAGATGTTTTCCTCGCACAACTTCCTGTGGAATAGTTTACCACCAGCGATTTTTCCGGACCGATACGACTTAGGGACCTTCAAGAAAAGAGCCTACTCCTTTTAAAAGGCCGGCAACGCATCTGCAATTCTCTGGTTCCCTGGTGTTGCAGTTGTTCATGGCGGCGGTAGTCACTTACCATCAGGTGAGCCGCATGCTCGTTTGCCCCTCCTATAAAAAAAAAAAAAAAAGCCATGCGGACTTGATAAATCCACACCATAAGCCACTAAAACCCCTTTTTTATGTAAAAATGGCAATTAATCGATTCAAAAAATATATTAATAAGTTCAACAATCATTAATCTTTCTGACAATGTGCTTTTTATATAACTTATATGTACAATATGATTGCTAGATACGATTTCATGCGACAAAACGTTGGAATCTTAATTTTTATGCCCTAGTAGAACATACCTGCGCGCTTAGCGCTTACGGCATGCAATACACACAAATTTTCACTAATAACCTTATAACTATACTTCCAATTTTCTGATATCTTTATGTCAAACTTCAATTTAAAAAAAATTTGGAATATCCAAAAGTGCACGACTCACAATGCCCAACGATAATGAAAAAAAAAATTGTAGTTCTATTCGTCAATGAGTTCCAGTAGCAGTCAACGAAGTACACCTTGAAGTTAGTCCGTCAAGTCCGGAGGTAAGGTCTAATCTATATATCTATTATATTCTATAACTAACAAAACCAGGCCAAACTCGGCACATCTACTTCTCCTCGTCGAGGAGTTCCAGTACCAGTCATCAAAGTACACTTTCAAGTCACTCTATCAAGTCCGGAGGTAAGGTCTAATCATAACTAACAAAACGAGCCCAAACTCGGCACATCTAGTTCTACTCGCCGAGGAGTTCCAGTAACAGTCATAAAAGTACACTTTCAAGTCACTCCGTCAAGTCCGGAGGGAAGGTTTATTCATTACTAACAAAACGAGGCTAAACTCGGCACATCTAGTTCTCCCCGTCGAGGAGTTCCAGTAGCAGTCATCAAAGTACACTTTCAAGTCACTCTATCAAGTCCGGAGGTAAGGTCTAAACATAACTAACAAAACGAGCCCAAGCTCGGGACATCTAGTTCTACTCGTCGATGAGTTCCAGTAGCAGTCATCAAAGTACACTTTCAAGTCACTCTATCAAGTCCGGAGGTAAGGTCTCACCATAACTAACAAAACGGGGCCAAACTCGGCACATCTAGTTTTCCTCGTCGAGGAGTTCCAGTAGCAGTCATCAAAGTACAATTTCAAGTCACTCTATCAAGTCCGGAGGTAAGGTCCCATCATAACCAACAAATCGAGCCCAAACTCGGCACATCTAGTTCTCCTTTTCGAGGAGTTCCAGTAGCAGTCTTCAAAGTACACTTTCAAGTCACTCTATCAAGTCCAGAGGTAAGGTCTCATCATAACTAACAAAACGAAGCCAAACTCGGCACATCTAGTTCTCCTCGTCGAGGAGTTGCAGTAGCAGATACCGACATACTTTATCCATCGTATCGTCTATAAAGTCCAAGACGTATAAGTATATTTTTTATATATAAATCCTGCGTGCTTTTAGCGAAACAAAATATTGTAATAAAAATCTGTGATTATAAAAATAATAATAATATCTTACCTTGGTCAAGTATGTATCAAATTTGGTTTTTGGAATATTTTGTATTTCTACGGCGTTCGATATTTTTCTGCACGAGCCGCTGTAACAAACGACCACTCACGACGCCATTTGAGCCCGGAGTAAATACTAAATAAAGTACTCTGTGGCTGCGGCCTATTTAGTAAAATAAATTAATACAAGGCTCTCAAACCACCGATAATTTCGCCATTTCATAGCCGAAAAAAATTAATTATAACTAAACAAAACAAAATTAAACTGCCATTTACATTCCATGGCTTCCCACATGATAGATGAAAAGTTTTAAAAATAGATTGAGTTGAACAATTGATATTTTCAAAAGTTATCGTGTTTACGCCGCCATGCGGTCTTGATAAGTCCACACCATAAGCCACTAAAACCCCTTTTTTATGTAAAAATAGTAATTATAGTTCGGCCGTTCAGAGAATGCGTTCCTGACACCTATCAGTTAGTCACGACTAGTGATGGGCACAACATAACACTGAGTTCGTTACCGTTCCTCCAAAATGAACCGCCGCGTTATTTTTAAGATTATTTTCGTTTTAAATTGGCGGAATCATTTAAAATTTATATTTTAGTAATTTAAGTGGAAACCAAAAAAAAGGTAAAATTAATATAATAAAATTGTTTTATTTATTCTTTGTTACAAAGTTACAATCTGTATTTCTATGCAATAAAGTACATTGAATTGAATGTGCGTACAGAATATTAATCAGACTCCGATTCGCTTGAGGAGGTGGTGTCTTCATCATCATCTTCGCCTACATGTATAATTATATTATTATAAATAACAGAATCAATCCTGATATCTCGATCAAAATGTTCCACAATCAGGTTTTTAGTCTTCTCAACAACCTTTGCCCAGTCATCTCTTGTGACTTCTCCGTAGGCTTCTTTTAATAGGGTCATCATCTTTTTCGTGCTGAATGGCGGGGAAGTATTGTGGTGGGCGGCGTAACCTTTTATTTGAGCCCAGATTAGCTCAATCGCGTTATATTGGCAATGATACGGTGGAATTCTTAGAACGCGATGACCGTACTCCAGAGCCAGTTCATCGATTTCGTATCGCACATTTGCCGCTTTATTTTCTTTAACTAATTTAATTAGCTCTGGTTTTAGCATCTGCATATTTGCGTCAATGCCTTTTGCTTGTAACCAAGCCACCATTTCTTCTTTTTTATTAGCTTGGGTAGGTGGTTTCTGTATTTGAACCGAGTGATAGGAGGCATTATCCATGAATATTACAGAAGGCTCTGGTAGGCTGGGCAAAAGCACGTTCTGGAACCACTCTTTAAATGTAGTGGCATTCATTTCCTCGTTGTAGTCATTTGTGGTTTTTGATTGAAATGCCAGTAACGTTCTCCACAAAGCCGCATTTTGCAGAACCTGCGTGGCATATTATCAGACGGGCCCCCTTACCCATTGGTACTTTCGACGTCGACGCTTGTGTATCATCCATCCAAGAACGGAAACCGTGTGATTGGCGTTTAGCCATGTCTCGTCAATGAACGACATTATCCCAGTTATCAATATTTTTGCTTCTCTCAAAACTTATCCGTTTTAAAATTATGTCGTATCGTTCTAATAAAATTTTTCTTTTGTCTGTTTTTATACGAAAACCAATATCTTTTAAGATTTTGGTTAAAGCAGTTTACCCCGCTAAACAGTCCAGCTTCTCTTAACGATGCCAAAAGCTTCTTCCTGTTAAGATATTCATTTCTGGAATAGTAACCATATATATGATTTCTGATTGCATCGGCGTCAAAGGTGTCAATATCTGTCACGGGTTTAGTTCTACGTTTCTTCTTCGGAGTACGTAAAATATTATCTTCCGTGCCAGTAGAGCCGAATTTTTCTTTATTAATATTTGTTATCGTTCGTTTGCTAACTCTAAGCGCCTGAGAGACGCGTTCTTGTACTGGTTCGGCAGGTAACAGGGGTCCGCCATTTTGCCGCTCCTGCTCAAAGTAATCTTGCAGCTTGATGATTAACTCACGGGCTCCACTTTTCAATGTTTGTCCACGTTTAGGCATTATTATGCACCAAAAGTAAAAGAACGCAATACAAAACACAATCGAAGTCCGATTTAGCGCCGATGTCATATGCCTAAAGGTGATAGCTGTGTATAATGCTCAATGTATGAACAAGAACTGAAGAATTACAGCGATGTTAATTCGATGCCTGAAGAAATAAGAACGAAATATGAAAATCATAAGTTCAAAGCTGACTGCTTTACAAAGATACAGATTAGACGGAACAAGCAAAAATTCAAATAGAGTTTATTTTACCAGAGATGCCTGAAATTAAAGATGTTTTTTTCATGAGTCGTTTGGTTACTTTTAATTTAACATTTGCTCCAATTGAAAAGAAGTCAAGTGATTTTGCCACATGTGTCCTTTGGCATGATGCTCAAGCTGGACGAGAGGCGAGTGATATTATGAACGCCATATATGCTTTCATTCAGGCTAATAGGGACATGGAGCACTTGTATATATGGGCTGATAACTGTACAGCCCAAAACAAAAATTGGACCCTTTACATTGCAATGATTATAGTAGTCAATAACTCCTTGAATAATCTTAATTCGGTAACTATTAGCTATCTAACCAAAGGCCATACTCACAAAACTGCGGATGTTCATGACAATATCGAAATGAAAATGAGGAGGCAAAGAATATAATTTTCAGGATTTTAAAAACACAGTAATGCAATCAAGGAGAAATATAAAACCATTGAAATCAATTGTAGATATGAGTGGCCTAAAAGAAAGAGAGCAGCACGTTTAATGAACCGCTAAAACAATTTAATTTAAACTTTGTTGTAAGTCGAATCTAGCGCTGGATCAAGAAACCTTTTTATAAGACAAGGTATTAGTTATTACTTATTTATTTTAATATAATATTTATTTTAAGTCAGATTTGTTTGACCTTTTGGTCTGAAATTTAACTTATTTTTCAGATTTGATGAACCCTCCAGGAATTGGACTTTCTGGTGAAAAAATTTATTGCACTGAGCTCCTTAAAAAGTATTGCCACCCCAAGAGGCATTAAACAAAATAAAAAAGAAGAAATTATTAATAAATTGGTATGTTTGATGATGTCTGCAGCTGAATAGCTCTTTTTTATAAATTAATTAACTTTTCTATTCAATTAATAGAATCAGGCGTTACTTTGCGGAAATCCATTATATTAAAGTTGTAAATATTTACTTTGCAAATATCCGCTTAGTAAAATAAAACTTCAACATCATTTAGCGGTCAGCCACCGTAGAGTCTACTACACCTGATGATGCCTCGTGTAGAGGCGAAACACGTGTCGTATTGTCATCGGTGGTGTGTCTTTCCTAGTTTAGTGGTGGTGGGAGTAGTGGTGCTGGGATTAGTGGTGACGGGGATAGTGCACGCAATTGAGGGAGGGCGGGAGGTGCTCTTCAAACTAGGTAAGACACATCATTTTATTTTACTAAGCGGATATTTGCAAAGTAAATATTTACAACTTTAATTTTCTATTCAATTAATAATGCTTTTATTTACAAGGCTTTAGTTTTACTAGAATTCAGTCAATGAGTTATATTAAGTACCCTGTTCCGTAAAACCATAACATAACCTAGCAAGTGCTCTTACTATGTTACGAAACTGGTTGTTACATGAACCTAAACATTTCGTGTCAATTATCAAAGTTAGTAAGGGCTTTAAATTTTGTAATATACACATATATTAAAATATTGATACCAATATATGTTCATTATTTAGTATTTTATACAAACACTTTTATACAAACACTTTTATACAAAACTTTTATACAATACTTAACATAAATACTTTTCAAAGGATAACTTATTTTACGTTTATGTGCTTTCCTGTAAAATTTAGTTTTAAGACCTTACTAGGTTTTGAAATGGGACAGCCGTTCTGATCCGCAACCTTTTTGTGTGACGAAAAGTGGTGAACACACGTACCGGGTCATTCGGTCGATCATTCAAATCGCGAACGCAGACCATTACATACCTTATAGTAAATAGTAATACAATTACAATTACAAGATTACAACGGTCTTTCGTTCAAATACTAATCTTATATTAATTTTATTTAAGACAGTTACCAATTACCAAGTAAAAGTACACGTATTTATTTTATAGAAAGAGTGATCGCATTTGAGTAATAGCGCCATCTACTACATTCTATAAAGTCATTTTATCGAACAAATTGATTGACTCTCAAGGTGGTACGTAGAGTAGATGTTAGATGGCATAAACCCAAAAAATTCATATTGATCGGTAAGTTTTGAAATCATTCATCAAAGATTGATTAAAAATTGGACAAACATGATAATTTTTGTGTTTAGCCATCTAGCGTCTTTTCTACGTACCACCATGAGAGTTAATAAATTTTGGTTCGATAAAATGACTTTACTAATAGAACAAAATAGATGGCGCTATTAAAATGAACAAGGGAGTAATTTGAAGCTCATCAAGGCAGTGCAGCGTTTATTTAAAATAACAATAGGCTATTTGACTAACTTTGGAAAAGCATTTTAAATGATTCTTTATTACATAATAAGCACACTACATTGATATTTCCGAGAGATCTACTGTATTAACAATAAAAATCAAAGTTAAAGTTTAAATTTCCTAAACCGCGCCAAAAACGCTAATTCTGTAATGGCGCTGGTCATGTGACATGTGTGACGTCACACACATGTAAACAAGTCAATAACCATAATAAAACAGTACAGTTGAAGTGAATTTTATCATTTTTCTTCAAGTTTATTCAATAAAATGGTGTATAAATGGTTTGTAGTGCCACAATGTACTAATACGACTATAAGTAGTCCACATAAACTCTTTGTTTCTGTTCCAACGAATCCCAAAAGACGAAAAATGTGGTTACAATTAGCTCGAAGAGACCCAAAGAGCATTTTAGCTCATACCAATGTTTTTATGTGTGAATATCACTTTAACGTAAGTAATATTTAACTTTATATAACTAGATAGTAGCTAAATATCGGTTTTAATATAAAGTAATAACATCTTTATTACCTAACCTCTTAATATGGCTTAATCTTACAGCACAAGTTGGAAGGATCCTTTTCAACCAAACCCGTCAGGGTTCCCTGTAGGGTTTCAAATGTTTTCTGTTATGTTGTTTAGCTATTTTTATAGTTATATAAGCTAAAATGAAATTTTACAAAACTTCTGAATGATGATCATACATAAAGGTTTGTAAATAAATAATCCCTACGTGGTACTTACACTACCTACTGTTTTCACATTCTTATTTTCCGCAACATAGTAATCAGCGTTATACTCAAAGAAATCTGCAACCATATAAATCCGTCTATCTTAGGTAGGTTGTTATCGGTCTGCACAAAATTTGACTCCATTTTGATATTCAAAACAAATATTTATGCAGCTAGATAAAAGATTTATCAAAAACTGTTTCAGAAATAGCTCAAAGATCGAATATAGCACCCAAAACATAGAACGCGAACTACAATCAGTCAAGGCAGCTATGTTTCCTCGTGTGACGTCACCAGAGTTGCAACCAATCACAGGGCGTTCCATAGATGAAATTTCAAAATTATCATATTTTATTTTCGTTTATTTTGCATAAAATATACATATATTAGTTTAAAATAAAGTGAAATATATTTTACGCTATTATCTGATAGGATTAAAATTTAAAATATACTACAATTTGTAGTATATTTTAAAGTTGTCAAATAGCCTATTTGTAAATATTCATTTAAATAAATTTTGTTCATAATATAAAACTTTGATTTAATTAAAATAAAATTACATAAGGTGCGTTGGGGTAAGATCGGTGATGGGGCAAGACAGTAAGATTCAAATTTCCGGCGAATTATGTTATATTTTTAAATGCTAGCAATATGGTACACGACGCCATTTCATTCTGCCCCGACCCCAAGTTCCCACCATTCGCTCCGAGAAGTAGGACGCGTGCTGCGCGGCATTTTCTAAAACAAGATAATTTTTGTGTTTTTTTGTCCATCCGGTCTTTCCCTATCACTTTTATTTGTGATTTTTAGCGAGAATATAGCTTCTATTGTTATTTTGTCTGAATACTAAGTTTGATGAAGTTATAGTCAGATAAAACTGATCCAAACAGGGCTAAGATCGCTATAGCTCGAGATCCGATGTTTCCCCACGCAGGTGAAGATCGGATGCATTTTATCCTATCTTTACCCGTTACAAATATGGCAGTGATTGTTAAACTTTCATTTTGTCGTGTATATTCTTTCGAAGATTGCTCAAATGGCTATGGGACTCAGTACCGCTATCAAATCTATTACGCCTTAATGAACCTGTACTCAACCAAATCTAACAAATACCTTTCACGTTTCACATTAATCATTCCGCAATAACTTGTACTTTGATTTAAAATAACCTTTTACATAAATCCCAATAATTGTTAAGTAATCTATATTTCATTATAACATGTATAGTTCTTTATCACTCATTTAAGTTAGAATCTTTCAAAAAAAGCAAAATTATAAAAAAATTAACTAGAGTCAACTTTTTTGCCTGACGTTGTTTCAATGATATATTGCTATGTACCTGTAGTGTAACTGTAGTGTTTGGATGATTAAAATTCATTTTTATGCGAATAATCGGAAAAAATATTCAAATAATCGGTAAAGATATAAAAATAATCGAATCTTTAATTTTTTTTATTTATTATTTGTTTATTTTATTTTTTATTTTTAAAATTGCTTAAATTATATGAATAAAGAATTAAACCAGTTTATTTTTTTTATAATTTCCTACTTTGTCAGGATAAAGGAGACAACTTCTTTTTGTTTGGAGAACGGGCCCACCACAAATTGTGGCGTAACTTGATGAAATTCATGTCGATTTATTCCTAATCTATAGATTACAATACTTATATAAGTTTTACCGGATCTAACGGGAATACTGATAAATTAAAAATTATAGTAAGAAAATCACAATAATCTAAAAACAAACTAAAAGCGATTGTCAAGTAGTTTTCACCGGTATTATAAGTTAAAACAGTGCACTGTTCTTTGTTTTTATACTGTTAATAGTATAAAACAAAGTTGTAGGTGGTATTTCAGCATTCAACATTTATAGGTAGTTTAAAATTGATGGAAAATAATTTTAGTGGTTCCGGCAAAATATAGTGCACAGACGTACAAACGTGGTGTGGATACTATATTTTACATGTATTGATTGATTAGTGAATATAGATCCCTAACACCATATACACCGTAAATAACATTAAACCCAATATTACTTTCTTTTTATTCTGGTATTATTCGAAACAAAACTGTAAAAGATTACCAACTCTAAAGAATCGATATCGATTTTTCTTAAGAATCGAATATTGTATGTACCAATTTTTTGGTTGGCATGCCTAGTACAATAAGTCCGACAGCTCTCAAAAGGTATTTCTTAGATTTGGTTGAGTATAATTTAGCTAGGGACAAAGCTAGGGATTCTGCTGTCAGAGTGATTGGTAGTCACACGTGTTTCAGCGATTTTCGGATATATTTTTGTGTTGAGCTTCGTTAATATTTTTGCCGTCTTCTGTGTTTGTCGTCATATAAATTTGTGTTGTGTTGTTCACATAGAATTATCACCCAGTAGAAACGCATTCTAGTACAAAACACGAGCGTCAAAGTGACGCAAGGTTATTATGCTCATCATACGCAAACATACACGGCATTCAGTGATATCAGTTTCTAGCGTTTGCAATAAAATTGTGCAAATCACAATTTTATTGATTAATTATAATTAATCGATAAAATAAAGATTAGGTACGTACGATGACGTATTTTATGAGAATATAAAATGTAATGAAATAAACATGATAATGAT
Organism: Parnassius orleans; assembly: GCA_029286625.1. Classification (NCBI taxonomy): domain Eukaryota; kingdom Metazoa; phylum Arthropoda; class Insecta; order Lepidoptera; family Papilionidae; genus Parnassius; species Parnassius orleans. The sequence continues at coordinate 2,009,308 of JAGSMP010000194.1, forward strand.
GGTACTAATATAACTTTATTATACATATTTTAATGGTACAAAAATGCAGACGTAATAAAATTTAAGGATATTATGTTATACACAATTATTCGATCGAATGCAATGAGGACATCGTGTAATGTTTAATTTTAACCAACTCCAAAAAAAGGAGGAGGTTCTCAGCTCAGTGTATTTTTTATTTGTTACCTCAGAATTCCGTCACTTATAAAACTGATTTGGATTTAAAGTTACTCGCTTTTAATTTATAGTAAATAAAAAGTCTTTATTCTATAGTCTAAAACTTTTACTTGGTCAATGAACAACGTAATAAAATAAAACAGTTAGCGTTAAAATGGCGTCAATAGATCGTTTAAAATAGGCACCCTTGAGACACCCATTGTAAATATTATGATAATACTTAGATAAGTAGGTCTACATTTAAACGTTTGAGTTTTACACAGAGCGTTGCGATTTAACGTTTAAAATAAATAATAGAAATTAAAGATTTTAAATGAAAATTATTTTTCCTTAACTAGCAACATTATGATACAAATGTTGCTAGTTGTGAGGAAAAAATTGCTATATATAGCTTAGGTAAGTATTTTTTTTGGTTTTACGAGTGATTTACATAATAATAATGAATTAAATATATGAAATTATCTCTGAAATGTAATACCATCACTTTTTTATGTTTGTCATCACTGTTGTGAGAATATTTTAAGTAATTTTTACAATTTGTCGCGAGTTCTTCTCCGTAAGACGTGACGTTGCGCACTGACGGGTCGCTGAGTGAACTTACGCGGTTTCGCGTTAGTTTTACTTGCTTCACTTTCGATGCGCGTACTAGGATTCTATACGTAATAATTCTATGGTTGTTCATTACTTATTGGTTGGTAAGTAGCGATAGTTAGTTAATTAATTTATGTATTCTTAACTAACACGATGGACGTCGACGGGGTGGATTCGGAACCACCGGATAAAGACAACCCATCTGGTTTCGGTCCCTCTAAACGTAAATGTACAGACATAACACCAAGCATTCATAAAAAAAAAGTTGGTCATGAAGATACGCCTTCAGCGTCATATCAAAATATTTACACCCACCCTGATTTTTTAGAAAAGAAAAAATACACAGATAGTGATAAAGGACCTTTTACAATTCACCTTAAGCGTTTAAAACCAGACCCTTCATCTATTTATACAATCCGTCCTGTCAAGATCGGCCATATTCTATCCCAAAATAAGGTTTCCAATATTGAAAAACAAAGCATAACGAATTTAGGTCGTAACAGGGTCTCAATAGCTTTTAAAACTGCTTCAGATGCCAATAACTTTATTGAATCATCTTTTCTTGCTAAATACAAACTATCAGCAATCATTCCAACCTTCAATGTTACCAGAATGGGTGTTGTTAGAGGTATACCAACCGATATTTCCATGGAGGAGTTGGTGTGTGAGTCGGTACTACCCCCTGGTAGAGGAGAAATTATAAAGGCTAGGAGATTACATCGAAAAGTAAAGAAAGGTTATGATATTGAGTGGGTGGCTACCCAAACCATTGTCCTTACATTTTCAGGCCAAGAACTTCCTTCTCACTTATACTGCTTTTACACCTCAATTCCTGTCGAACCTACATACTCCCTTCCATACAGTGTTTGAAGCGTTGTCGCTTTGGACATGTAAAAGCTCAGTGCAGATCAAAGCCACGCTGTTTCAAATGCTCAAAAGAGCACACTGGAGATAATTGTGTTACAGATATCCCAACATGCCTGTTCTGCTCTGCTAATCACTTGGCAACTGATAAAAGTTGCTCTGAACATTGAACAAGAAAATGTTTCATATCTAGAGGCATCTGCTCGCTTCCCTGCAGTTAGAAGACGCAGGTGTACGCTGATGTAGCTGCATTTTTAGGGACACTTTCCCTCCCCACTTCATCACAACAGCTATCATGTATTCACCCTGCTCCTCCTGCTTCTCAATCTTATAGAAAGACTGTTTACAGAATTAACCCAACTAGACCTGTTCCAAATTCTGTAGGCTATGATAAGGTAGCACACAACAATATTGTAAGATCCCCTACCTCTTCCCTTCCAAATGGTCATGCCCTTCAAAATAATTTATCCCCTAATGATAATCTCCTGGAAAACCTTGTGTCCTCCATCTCTGATATAATTGGCAAATTTGACGACATACACCTACCGTTTAACGTGAGAAATAAACTTGATGTGCTCTTCCAAAAAATTTATAAAATTCAATCGCCTCCACATCCTTCAGTGGAATTTTCGGAGCATCAAGAACAAGATATCTGAACTAACTAATTTGATAAATACTCATAACCTCTCAGTCATCGCTATTGCAGAAACCTGGCTAAGACTTGGTTTTAGATTCAGAATCCCTGGTTTTTCGTGCATCCGTGACGACCGTAGCGATGGCTACGGCGGCACTATGATTCTTCTAAATAGAAATCTTACCTCTTGCTCAATTCCCCTTCCCCCTCTGCAAGAGAATATTAATGCAACAGCGGTAAAAGTAATGAACGTCACAATTGTGTCAATATATATTTCCAATCCTACTCCTGCATGTATCCCAGAGCTTAACTTAATCCTGTCTAGTATATCTCCTCCTTTTATTGTAATTGGGGACTTCAATAGTCACAACGTACTGTGGGGTTCTCATAAAAATGATTCTTTTTCCTATCTATTAATAGACGTCTTTAATGAATTTAATCTTTGCATTTAGAATAATGGGTCTCCCACCCGCATGGTCTACCCTTCTCAAAGCCCTAATTCTGTTGTAGATCTATCTCTCTGCTCTGCTAATTTAGCTGCAAGTATCAATTGGAGCGCTCTATCGTCCATCTATGGAAGTGATCACTTCCCTATCCTTTTATCTTTGTCTAGTAGAAGCCTTCCCACTAGGAATAAATCATTCATCTCCAAGTTTAACGTGTCCAAAGCCAACTGGGATGTATATCTTTCTGATATAGAAGCTAAAGCTCATTCTCTCCCTCCAGTGTCTCACAATAACTTACAACATGCCTACTCTGAATTTTATCTACCTTTTGAATGAATCTGCTACAAAATCTATTCCTTAAAAATTGTTCTCATAACAAAATTTCCTCACCTCCTGGGATGCAGAGTGCTCTTCTATTGTTAAAAATGCAAAGATGCTGAACAACAGTACTCTGTGAATATGTCCATGGAAAACTTTATAAAATATAAAAAATAGCTGCTCAATAAAAAAACATTCTCGGAGAAGAAAAACGATGGCTTTCTTTGTGAAGGTCTGTCACCCTGCTCTCCAGCCTCCCTTGTTTGGAAAAACATAAAGCGATTTCGTGGTTCTCTCAATGATAGCCAAATAAATAACCTTGACCTCACTTTGGATAGACAACTTCTGTAGCAGCTTGTCTTCTCCATGGGTTCCTTCCATAGAGGAAATATTCCACCTTCCCATCTTTCTCATGAAACTATGAATGATACCTTCTCCCTCACAGAGCTTCAGTTGGTGTTAAACCATCTGAAGGACTCCTCTCCAGGTATCGACGGGATCCCTTACTCTTTTTTGACTCACATGGGCCCCACATCCAAAAAATATTTCCTAGACATAATTAATTGTGTATATTCAACAGGAGCAGTTCCTGATGACTGGAAAACCCATATCATAATTCCTATTCTTAAAACTGGTAAAGACCCCTCTACAGCCACTAACTACCGTCCAATAGCTATTTCATCCACTCTATCAAAGATAATGGAGCACCTTGTCAAAAACCGCCTAGAGTGGCTACTAGAAAATAGAGGCATCTTGCCTAAAAGCCAGTTTGGATTTAGAAAGGGTTTGAGTACCTTTGACAGGCTCAGCCTTTTGATTTCCAATGTCAGACTTGCATTTTCTCAAAACAACTTCCTTGTAGGCGTCTTCTTAGATGTTTGCGCAGCTTATGATAATGTTATACTTCCGCTGCTCAGGCATAAGATGCATCAGCTGAGCATTCCCGTGAGGATAACGAACTTTGTGTCAAACCTTTTTTCAGGAAGACGTGTTCTAGTGCGTGTAGAGGGTAATTTCATGCCAGAGATACATCTGGAAAGGTCTTCCTCAAGGCTCTGTTCTAAGTCCTCTTCTGTAACCCTATACACATGATCTAGATAGATCCGTAAATTGTCTGTCCAACATACTCCAATATGGTGATGATTTGGCTCTCTTTGTTACTGACCATTCTATGCCTGACGCCTCTTCTCGATTATCTCGTGCGGTATATTACCTCCAAGAATGGCTCACTGAACATGGTTTATCCATCTCCTCCCCAAAAAGTAAAATTGTGGTATTTTCTAGACGAAGACTCATTCCAGAAGTGTCGATCTCTATTGGAGACTCACTGATTCCCAATGTGAGCCATGTAAAATTCCTCGGTGTTATGCAAGATAATAAATTGTCTGGAATTCTCCACTCTATCCTACATAGCTTCAAAATGCGAAAAAAGCCTTAACGTCATTCGCGCTATTTCAGGAACTTGGTGGGGCTCTCATCCTTACTCCCAAAAGCTCTTGTATAATGCTTTGATAAGAAGCCATTTCGACTATGCTTCCTTTTTGTGGGAACCATGCAACAAGAGTGCGCTTAAAACTTCGGATCAAATTCAAGTAAAATTCCTTCGCATTATAACAGAGGAATGAAATCTACCCCACTAATGCCCTCCAGGTCGAGTGTGGTTAGGGTCCTCTCTTTCTTCGCAGGCAGTACCTATCAGACAAATTCTGGTTCAAAAAGTGTTTTCTTCATAACCATCCACTGTTCCTCATACGACCACTTTATCAGCAAATTTCAATTTCCCCATACTGGCGACATAAAGATATACCATGCCTTTTAAAAAGCTATATATAAAGTTTGTAAATATTCAATCTCCAATTTTCCAAAATAGCATCAACTTCTCTTCTCCACTCCATACGAAGCAGTAGTTTTAATCCAAACGTCATGCTTGACCTTGACTTGACAAGAAAACCATTGATCCTAACAGTAAATTAAAGAAAATCATCTCGGAAAATTGGCAAGACTGGATCATTATGTATCACAGACGTCAAAGACTTCTAACAAAGATTGTGTAGGTTCTGCAGTTTGGATACCTAAATATCGAATTATTTTAAATTTTAAGTGCCCACCTGAATCATCAGTTTTCACAGGTGAATCTATTGCCATTTTAGAGGCAATCCTATATGCCGAATTTCATAACCTGGAAAATACCTTAATTTTCTGACTCTCTTAGCTGTCTCCAAACTATTATCTCAAGCTCCTTCCACTCTAAAACAAACCTTCCATATCCTCTTTATTAAAAAGCATTATACAATTGTCACAAAAAGGCCTAAAAAGTTTTGGCTTGATACCAGGCCATTCCGGAATACATGGTAATGAGTGTGCTGATTTCTTGGCTAAGAAAGCGACACGAACAGCCACCCTCTCGGTACCAAATATTTCCCATGACTTGCTTCCACTAGCAGGATCTGACTTTTACATCTTGGCAAAGTCTCTGGGACCAAACTAAAAAAAATAAAACACTACGCTCGGGTTCAAGACGTAATCCCATACAAACTTTCAAACCTTGGTTTTCCATTATCGAAGCCAACAAATTTACATTACATCAACCGTTTGCCGTCTTCGCTTGGTCATTTTGCACACCGGTACATCTAGCCAAATTAAGGATAAGGGATAATTCTTTATGAATGTGGTCTTGTTGAAGATTCCACCGATCAAATATTTTTGAATGTCCACGACTCAAGTTCTCCTTGTATGATATCCTTCCCAAAACATCCCTCGTCCTACTAATTCTACCTGTCTGCTGTCTCTCGTGTTCTCCTCATTTGTTCATATTTCATGTGATTTTATTTATGCTAATAGTATGCACATAACACCAATCATTGTTGGTGGTAGTATTATAAATGTTTGTGTTGTCTTTTGTTGTAGATTAGAAGCCAATCACAAAAAAATTATGTTAACTATTTACTTTGATGAGAAGCCATAAAGCAAAGAAGAAGAAGAAGAATTTAGCTTAATTTTTAGAATGATTTTATTACTTTTAAATACACATTAAAAACATTTATAATTCTTCACATTACGCAGCAATATGGTACCTCTAAAATTAGAATTTTCGAAACTGTTAATATGCTGCTAACTTACGTTTTACTGAAATATTTCGCTTTATTAAGTGTTACCAGCATAGCTATGCATTAACTCAATGGCTTACAACAACTGATAATTACAAAACTTATTTAGAACTAATCTTCGGAACTCAGTTATTAGATATAAGAACTTAAATATTTTGTGAGATGCCGATATATTTGCACTGGTTTATGCTGCGGCCGCGGTACTGAGTGCATACTCAGTGCCGCGGGCAATTACTGATAACATTTTATCCGCAGATGCTTCGAAAATACACTGGACTTCAACGCGTGCAACTTCGTACAAACAAAAAGCCCTGGAAATTGCTATTCAAAGAATTAAAAAACTCATTAGATAACGTTTATCTCATCTCATTAGATAAAGTTTAGGACTAATTCGGTTTCACGGAAAACTTACCCCACGTTCTTTTTCTTGGTCTAGTTCACTTTGCTTTACTTTTTCCGACTTCATGCCCATATTCTGATTCTAATTAACTCTACAAATAGGTTCACTCCTGCTCATTGACATACACACACAAATCTGCAAACTAAATCATCTATCAATTAACCAACTACAACCTGCTTCGTCATATGCCGCTTTGCTAAAATACTTACATCTTCCTCTACTCCTGTATTGTCCCAGGGCATTTCGCCAGTCCTTACTTACATTTTATTTAAAAAATCTAGATGTTTTTCAATAAAATTTTCTTACCGAGTAAAAATATCAAATGCATCCGATCTTTCCCTTATATTGAGTAATTCCATCTTGTCATAACAAAGTTTGAGAACCAGAAAATTACGATTTCTTTATATCAGGGATAAGATCGGATGCCAAGGAACAAAAAAAATGACAATCGTTTGGAACATTTATGTTTCTAGTAATTTATAGATCATATTGAAATATGTTTTTGAGCGTTAAAGATAGGACAAATTCCTTTTATTAACCTTGTTCTCTAAGCAGAAGTGGCTTTAAATTTAAGTCCGGTCTTATCCCTTGATGGCAAATTCTTCATCATGCATATAAAAAAGTATGTCTTGTCTTCGCACATGTTTAAAGCAGAAACCATTGAGTTTACAAAAGCAAAAGATTCTCATAGCTAGATAACATTTAACCATTAACGATTTGCGCCATATTCTAGAAATCTGACGTATACTGATGTCGAGAAAATAAAATTTTTGCCACTCTTTCAACTAGTCGAAAATCCGTCCGGTATTACCCCAACGCACCTTAAATAATAGATAATTACCTAATTAACAAACTAAACCGATAATTCTCTTCTTAAGATCGAAGTAGATGATGCAATGTGACACATATGTATATAATTTTATGTAAATAATTGAATAATTTACACAATTTATGCTATTCAAAAGTTTCATGAATAATTGAAATGTTTCCCTGTAATACGAAAGTTTCACTTCTACCGTGTGTCTTCGACACACACTGTTTTGTTGAAGATAGGCAAATTTCATAAAATACTGCATAATTATGTTTAGGAATTCTATAAATACAGATAATAATAACCTTATAATAACTTTGTGAGCTATTATTTCTACCGCACAGCATTCGAAAACACCCGAAACTGATTGTTTTGCTACATATGATAATTCTCTTTTATGTAGTCCTACTCTAACGAAAATACATGTTCCTCCTCGCTTAGTATTTCTCGAAAAGATAGCAACTGGGCAGAATAACCTCATGACTCGTTTTCATAAAATGTTCTGTAACACAGACAACATCTACTCGTTTAATGGTGTCTTTGTTAAATAGTTCTTCTAATTTTACAGTTATATTTTGATGAACTATGTTAAGGTAATTATAAATTTTTTGAATTTATTTGTTGTGAGTCAGTAGGCAATATGTTTTGGTTTTGAAGGAAGCAGTCAGCTTCTGGGTACATAGTATTTAGGTTACTTAGGTCAAGAATTAAGTCTTGCAAATCTGATATAACAATTTTTAAACCATAGTTATTTAAAGTTCCATAACACGGAATATAAAAAAACAAGAGGAAGTAGCAAAACGCACAATTTGTAGCGAAACCACTGTCGCCAAACTCACACATACGCAAGAAAGAATGTGTACCATTTCAATAATTTACGCGTGATTATTAAAAAATAAAAGAGAAAGGCATTATGTTACTCACCATTCACTTGAGTACGAACCATAACCCCTTAAGAATAGAGATCATATTCCTTTTCATCAACGAAGTTTCTAGAATTAATGAGCAAATAACAATGTCCAGAATCGCCCTGTGCAATAAAAGCATCGGACATACACGATAATTAATTGTCTATTTTATTATATTAGTTGCAAATAATTTTATTTTATATATTCTATTGGACTAATAACATTAATCACCGCCATCTTCGCCAAACGTCATGTGGTGTCGAAAAATTATTAGGGATGCCCAATGTTGCATATTTTTTAATCTAAATCACATTTTGAATTTATTTCGAATAAAGTGCAAATAAAAGCTTGAATAAAAACATTCAACATACTTTATTATTATTCCCTTAAAGTATGATTTAAACAACCTTCTATACCTAATGAATGAGGTCATACTCGATTTTAAATTATAGGTAGTTAGAATAATGCTGAAGTGAACAAAACCTACATATTTCATCATGATCATTATTATTCTGGGTTTTCTAATGACTGTTTAGAAAAGTGTGTGGTTTACTTCTAAATAAACGATCACTTACGGATTTACGACAATTAATATAAAAAAAAAGTTATTGTTACTTCATGAATTATGAATGTTTTCTTAATAAAAAGTAATATTGCAGACTAGGTACAGGTGTTATTATTAATATTGTTACAAGCATAGAAGAAGTAGAAAAGTATCGTGTCATTATAAGTAAAGTAGGACATTGTCATACTTGTTATGGTATTAATATTATCGATGATAAAAGTTGATGTTATACTGTTTGTAACATATGGCCATAGTAAATCTTATCAAATGTCGATAAATCGTATCGTATTTAGCACCCCTATTTTTGACTTCACTAAATGGTCACTTGTCACTTGTCAGTCTCTCACTCACATAGACTTAGAATACGCCAGTATATTCTAAGTCTATGGTCTCTCTCACCTGTGCTCTCACTCTGTCAATTACATTGGCGTCGCTGTCGCTCTTCGTAATTATATCGGTGTGTTTTGGTGACTTTCGGGACTATCTATTGAATATTACGACTTGGCTATTTTAATGGACTCTGATTGCTTTCAAAAACGATTTACCTGGCTGTGATTTTCGTAACTGTGTACCGCTCAAACGATAACCTGGCACTCATAAACGGACTTACGCATACGCAATGGAAAGTGTATTTTGTGTAAATTGTGGCTCTGCTATTGGTTCTATGTTCTTGGAAGATGAACAGATTCGTCACTGTGTACAACAATGGACTGCACCTCTTTTTGTAATTACATTTCTACTTTGTCTGCATATTCCGAGTCTCGTGATCTATTTAGAAGATGAACAATAAACATGAAATTAAATCTGTGTTTTATTTCTAATTCAAAAATAATGAGTTAATGTAGGTTTAAAAACAACTTTCTACCTAACTGGTAAGGCTGGTTTCATAGTTACGCGTGCCGTCCAGACACACAGGCTTACAAATGCACTAGATAGTAGACGCGACTATATTATTTATACGTTGCACTTACTTACATTTAGGCTTTAAAACAAAAACTACATACCCAATTATCTAGGTAGGAACTAAAAATAGCTAAATGTTTTGAATATTGTTTTTCAGTTTCTTAAAAATCACTCGGAGCTATGAAAAACCATAATGTTCGTGGTTCGATTATAACCTCAAAATATGATACTTTTTTTTAAATATATCTATTTTGCAGCTAGTCCGCTATAAAAATAAGATCATATAGGAATTTACTAGTTATCGAAATTACATCACATAATTTTCCGATGCTGTTGGTTCTAGGGCGAACAATGTATGGGCGCAGAGCAATGTTCTTTATCTTCTTAACGTTAGATGTCGCAGTAATACCGCGATTATTTGAAAATAAGCACCACAAATTCTTACTAATAAATATCATTATGTCTTAACCCAAAAAGCTTCTAAGATTGACGAAAAAAATTTACTACGTGACGCTAGATGTCGCAATAATCAATTCTCGCTATTAGAGACACAATGACAATATATATAATGTTGACATTGCCCTACCCATGCCCTACCTAACCTGTAATGCTACGTGAATGATGTTAGTGATTAGTAGTTGATGTTAGTGATGAGTAGTTACTCTGCCTGAACGTGATCTGGCTTATATCGATATTTAGTATATGATTATTACCATGTATATGAATTGACTGAAGAAACTGAATTGAAAAAAACTTCAATATATGATAAAATGAGTAAAATAGCAAAATTTATGGGAAATTGTCTTGATGTACTACGTATATCCCCGTAATTCATATAGCCGACATATAATTAATTGTCTTTAATGGTGATTATTTGTTGACAGTGAGCTAAATTATCATTTTTGAAATGGAAACAAGGAGAATAATAAAAAAACAATAATTTATCAATTTTTATTGTCATTGGAATAACACATATTTGTTTAAAAATTATCGTTTTCACACTTTAATATTAAATTTTAGACGATAATGAATTCGGATATTAATGTAGATCATGATCACTTTTATTTCAGCTTCTTTCCAAAAGTCATAGTACTGCTAAACTACTTACTTACTTCTTTGACTTAGCAACCCTAACAAATGTTTACTCATAGGGTATCACCCTATAATTTCGTATATTTTCAAAGACATCCAATATTTGCAAATTTTCATTAATATGTTAGTGAATGAATAGGACTGTGATAAAGTTTTATCGAAAACTTTAATATCGGCATAGTCACAACACTATCGCAGAAATTTTTATTCAAAATTTATTTGGGTAAATAAACTAAACACATTAAAAAAAAGTTTTTTATCACTGTGACGTTATTTATAGTACTCAGTCATTTAAATCAAGTGCGAAAGTTTTCTTTTATATTATATTTAAAGGCTCCAATATTTTTTTGTCCGGTATCATTACGTATTTGTGGAAAATTAACAAAACGCAAAAATTAACAAAATTAAACAACGCACCTAACGTCATTGCCAACCCGACGACAAATCATACATTTAACGATAAATATCAAAATAATACCAAAAAGAGTTACAAGGGGGCGTTTTTGAAAATTAATTTATAATAATTATAAAACATAATATATGCATTACTGCTATAGATTTTGAAAGTGAACTGTCAAATTAAGTCTAAAATAAATGATTCGTAAAATGTTACGATATTTTCATCATTTCCGTAAAAGTTCGTCAAGCAGTATTTTTTTCTTAAGGTCGCTGCACACAGGACGGAATCAGCACGTGCACGGGACGGAGACGGAACGTGGTTGTATGTTAACACAGACGGCAGTTTAATGCATACGCACCGGGACAGTGACTCGAAACTAACGTGCTAGTGTTGTGAAAGATGGAGTTTTCATTTGAACACTTGGCATTAATTGCTATTGCTTTGGATGATGAAGAAGCTACAACCGCCAAGAGTAAAAGGAGTTCTGTACATCCTACGTAGCAGAAAAGAGAACAAGAAGGTGAATACCACACTCTCTACAAAGAACTTTTGGATGACGAGAGTCAATTTTATATGTATTTTCGTATGACAAAAAATTACTCTGTGGCATAAAACACATGTCGTTCCGCGCCCGCACCTTCCTCAGTTACCCAACAGGCCGCTGAGCGAGTGGACGTGAAAATGCAGTGCAATTAGCTCCCAAATATATTGTTAAAAAGTTACGCACGACGATTGTCACACATGCACATCATTTCCAAAAGGGTGGATTAAAGTGTAAGTAACGAATATGTTTTATCAATTACTTTTCACATATATTCCGATTGTTCGCGTGTGACATTGGAGGTTATTATTGTTACGTTGATACTGTATTTTAAGAGCATGTCTCGACTTGAAACAAAGTTCCAGTAAGATCATTTCCAGTAAAATGTCAAAGACGGAATTGATTCGTGATTACCGGCAATAACTATTATCTTTATTTCTTATTACTTTCGTGGTTTTATCTATAAGATAGACCACAGCCACTAATAGTGAGCATTACTTATTAATGTGATAAATGAAGTAGTGGTACAAGTTCAAGACGGACTGCAGCTCATCTCGGACTTGTACTTTTATGCTACATAGAAAATATTGTTCTAGGTTTGGTGATCATGAACAAGAAACCATCGACCGCCAATCTATCAGCCTATAAGCGTAAAAGGTACGCAGTACTTAAAAATGATCCAGAAATGTACGAAAGAGAAAAAGAACGACTACGGCATATAAAGAAGAAAGAAAAGGGGCAAGTAATTGTTATTGACGAAAAATCGCCCAGGGATTGAAGGCAACAAAGGAAAAAATGGCGTGAAGCATCAAAGATTACCTCTTTGATGCTTCACGCCAAATAAAAAAGGTAAGATAAATGAAACTAAGTTACCGGAAGTAGTATTTATTGAAAATCGGAACCAGGAAGACATATCAGTTAAAAAGACACCACAAACGACTACGGCTACGGAAGATCCTTTAAATTCACCTGCTACGAAAATAAGACGCATAAGGTACAAAGAACAAAAAAGACGTAAAATGTTAATTTGTATTCTACAAGATTTAAGAAAATAAAATGAGAGTCTGAAAAAGAAGTTAAAAAAGATGACAACGGATACATTACAAAAGAAAAAGACACGCATACAGCTCAAGAAACGCGAACAAGGCAAAGATTACCAGTACTTATTAAGAAGTTCTTTGAACAAGATTCAAACAGCATAATTATTCCCGGCAAAAACAGTATATCACTCGAAATAAGGTTCAAAAACAAAAAAGACACTTAATATTACCATTAAAACAACTTTACAAATTATAACAACAACAAATTTATATCAGAGCATGGAATTTCTGTAAGTTATGCCTTCTTCTGTAGACATCGGCCATTTTGGGTAATCTTTCCTAACAAAGCACTAAGGAAAACTTGTGCCTGCATAATTCATAGCAATATAGATTTGGCAGTTCTATATCTGCATAAAGCGAATATAATAAAGGAGACCAATTTTGAACAGCTTCTAGAGTCCCTGTGTTGTTCTCAATATAACGATAATTGTTTAAAAAGGGAATGCCCTTCTTGCAAGGATAATGTTATAGCTTACAAAGGATTTTCGAATGATCAAAGCCTTACACTCTACTAATGGGTTCGTTGCAAAGAAACTGTTAAGACTAAGAAGGGTATGAAAACACAATATATTACTACGAAAAAGGCGGAATACGGAAAAGAAGTGCAGAGTCTTCATTTTGGACCAAGTCGTAAAGAGATTTGTTTGCATACTGGTGTAATATATACCTACGACTTCTATCGTAGTGCCATTGACACTACCTGTGCATGCACAGTTAGCCAGTGCTTGAGACACGACGCTGCAGCCATCTGGGCGCACCTAATGCCGATTATTAAGCTTGCAATAGAGATAAATCCTTTTATAGATACCATCCATTTCCAATCTGATTCTCCAAGTTCCCAGTACCGCAATAAATATATCTTCTACATAATTTCAGTTTTTTGTAAGGATTTTCCACAATTAAAGGCGATAACCTGGAATTACAGTGAAGCTGGACATGGAAAGGGAGCCCCAGATGGTATTGGAGGAGTTCTAAAACGGACTGCAGACAATCTCGTGACTTTTGGTCAAGACGTCAGCACATTTGATCAGTTCATAGACATTGTGAAACAGAACATTGAAAATATTACCATAATGACTGTCAATGAAGATGAGGTTTTAGCCACAGAAGCTCTACTTCCCAAAAACTTGAAACCATTCCAGGGCACGTTAAATGTTCATCAAGTATTATGGAAACAAGGTTTATTTAATCTCGTGTTCAGAAAAGCCAGCTGTTTTGACTGTGAATATATTTGTGTTAACGATAAACATTTAGGATTTTCGAAAGTCCTCAACTATTATGAAATAGAAGAAGAACGCCCTGGACCGAGTTCTAGAGATCCAAATTGCCCTGAATATGTAACACCTCTCGTTAGGACGTACAAATCTCACCGTATTCTTACTAATATAACAAATACATCCCCGAATATTAATATTATTTCTAGTACTCCCAAAAATATTGTTATTTTGTCAAACAAAAAGGTTTTATTTTGATCTAAATACATAAATAGGTATTAAAATTTTAAAACGTAGGTTGATTTGATGCTGTTTTTGCTTTTAACTAGGTTAGCAATGATAGAAGAAATATTTTTGTTTGAAAAGAATGTATAACTCGGTGTAAAAGATATCTAGTTTGACTTTGATACCGATTATTATGATAAGTGTTAAGTTTTGATATACTCTAGATTGATTGTAGAAGGCATATTTTTTAATCATGAAAGCTTTTTTGTCTAAATATTGTTTAGAGCATAGAATTATTAGGCTTAGAACCGCAGCAGGCGCACGCAAAGTGAAGCCATTTCAAGTTAGCCTTTAAAGGATAAGTACGACTTTTGGCGCGTTAGTACTCGGTCCACGTAGTCGTGTAAACAGCTCTACAATTTTTCAAAAAAATGACGTACTGTACTGTGAAAGGGTGTCACAACTCATCACATAATCACGAAAAAATCTAAAAATCTCATTTCACAGATTTTTTTCGTGATTATGTGATGAGTTGTGACACCCTTTCACAGTACATGACGCGGTGGACTCTTATGGTCCCCACACACACGGTCAGTTAAACTGACATTAGTTCAACTAATCAGTTCAAACGGATTTAATCCAAAAGAAGTTCGACACACACGGTCAGTTCAACTGATCAGTTCAAACTTTATATTTTTAAAATATCGGATTTTCAATATATCGATAATTATAAATATATCAATATCGGAGTGTTATATATCGAAAACATAGCGATATATCGATATATCGGTTTTATTTAAAAGAAAACAATCGTATGTCAGCTCAAAAATCATTTACACAGTTTATAATTTAGTATATTTACAAATTAAATTATAAATGTATGAAAATGTTAGGTTATAGTTCTTAGTAATTATTAATGAGCCGTGGTAGCTCAGATGGTTAGCACTCGCTGTAAATTTCACAGTACGCGAGCAACCCGGGTTCGATGCTGATTTACCACGTGCTCGGCGGTGAAGGAAAACATCGTGAGGAAACCTGCATGTCTGAGAAATAAAAAAATCGAAAACGTGAAGTTCGCCAACACGCATTGGGGCAGCGCGGCGGACGTTTCCTTGCCCTAAAACCCTCTCAGAAATGAGGGGAGGCCTGTGCCCAGCAGTGGGACGTATATAGGCTGTAATTTTAACTTTAACTTTAATTATTGTTTAATTTAAATAAGACAATTATGTGTACCAATATTTTTCAGTAAGAGTTTTCAAAAATACTCGTTATTTTATATGTTCAGCTGTTTCAATACTACGATTATTGGGCACTAAAAGATTGATTGTAGAAGTAATTGCTACAGATGTAGCTGAAGAAATCAAATATTTAACTGCTATTTCTGATAGCACGGATGTAAATCATGAGACGCCTAAGCGATCAAAAAATAAATGGTCAGTTTACCTATATAGCAATATATACTCGCAAAGCACAGAATAATAAATATGTAGCAAGTCACAAAGGGGGCTCACAGGAAGGACGACTATTTTGTGGACTTCAACTTCTTATTAATTTGTGTTCATATCTCTGTTTTATTTGGCTGCCTTTAATTACATAGTTATATTTAATTATGTATATCATTAGTAATATTAAAATATAACAAATAAAATAATAAAAAATTATAAAATTAATCACGTGCTCAGCGATGAAGGAAAACATTGCAAGGAAATCTTTCTTGTAAATGTAATTACAAACGCCAATACAAATTGGAATAGCGCGGCGGACATTTACTTCATTGCCCTAAAGCCCTATCAGAAATGAGAGAAAGTCTGTACCCAACTGTGGGATAGATACAGAATGGATTTTGAGCTGGGACAGTAAAGGCAGGTACCTTAATCATAACAGTTGCTGGAAAACGTTCTTAGAAGACTAACTCTAACTTTTGGATTTCTGAAAAATGTACAGTCAACAAGAAAAATTTACACAAAAACATTTTACGTTGCCTATATGGGTCTAGTTTCTCATGAGGTTCAAAAATCCCTATCGGACTAACTAATGTCAGAGTACTAGAAAAGTCAGAAATCTCAAAAACTTTTCCCATACATTTCGCAGATTGAAATGGTATTAATAAAATATATTGTTTATTTAATACAATCTATGGGGAGGTCTATGTTCAGCTGTGGAATTTTATTTATAGGCTGTAATCATAGACTAGTCTGGTCATCTATACTGGCGTATAGACGACCTGACAACCCCCCCTACCCCAGCCTACGAATTTGAAGTATATATATTTTAAAAAATACTGACAGACGTATTTCAAATAGCACATCTAGAAAATATTAATTATTTAAACTGCACCCATGTAGTTTAGAAATAAAAAATAGTTAAAAATCGCTCACCTTATAACGTCGATATTACTTCAAATAATTATAATTGGGTACTTTTTGCAATATAAAAAAACTGCACCTTGATTGAATATAATTGCACCGTCGTTAAAAATGCATAAAATGCAATGATAAGCACAAAAGGTTAATAAAACCAAATTTGCTAAGTGTCGATTGTACCCTAGCCTACGAATTTGGAGTATATATAAAATAAAAAATACTGACAGACGTATTCTAAAAAGCACATCTCAAAAATAATTATTATTTAAATTGCACCTATATAGTTTATAAATAAAAAAATAGGTAAATATCGTTCACCTTATAATGTCGATATACTTTATACAGCATAAAAAGACTGCACCCTGCTTGAATATAACTGTACCATTGTTAAAAACGCATCAAATGCAATATTAAGTGCAAAAAGTTAATAAAATCATATAAGAGTAAAATAGTACACGCATACATCGCTGCGCTATGTTTGGGTATACATAGAGCAGCGATGTGTGCATGAGCTCTCACCTACGGGTTCACCGATTTTTTTGTTCACCGACACTTCAGTTTTATTTATTTGTATAGATATAGATGTATAGACATAGGTGCAGTTTATATAATTAATATTTTTGAGACTTTTATTTCTAAAATACGTCTGTCAGATTTTTTTTATATATACTCCAAATTCGTAGTCTGGGGTAGGAGGGGTAATTAAATGTCATGTCTTGATGTTTGCAAAGTAGCTTAGCACCGTTACATACATTTACTTTTACTAAGGAAGTCCCGCCTATTAAACCTAGTGATTAAACACTCTTTGTCGACAATTAACTTTGATTTTATTATCTTCTTGCACTTATAATATTGCAATTTAAGCATTTTTAACGATAGTACAATTATATTCAAACAGGGTGCAGTTTGTTCATATTGCAAAATTACCCATTTCTCATTATTTAAAGTTATATCGATGTTATGAGCAATATTTACCTATTTTTTATTTATAAACTACATAGGTGCAATTTAAATAATTTATATTTTTAAGATGTGCTATTTAAAATAAATCTGTCAGTATTTTTTATTTTGTGTATATATACTCCAAATTCGTAGGATGGCATAGGGCGGGTGCATTCGACACTTAGCAAATTTGGTTTTATTAACTTTTTGTGCGTATCATTGCACTTTATGCATTTTTAACGATGGTGCAATTATATTCAATCAAGGTGCAGTTTTTTTATATCGCAAAAAGTACCCAATTCTAATTACTTGAAGTGATATCGACGTTATAAAGTGAGTGATCTTTAACTATTTTTTATTTCTAAACTACATGGGTGCAGTTTAAATAATCAATATATTTGAGATGTGCTATTTGAAATACGTCTGTCAGTATTTTTTTAAATACATTTACTCCTAATTCGTAGGCTGGGGTAGGGGGGGTGACCTGACAGCCCGAAAACGCGTGACAAATTTTGATTTGTCCTTGTGTGCGTTAACTAGTGATGTACATTTTACTTACAAGGACTATCGAAAAATTATTGTTAAGAAAGCGGGGGCGTTAATTAAAAAATATCACATTTTCAAACTATAGCTCTTATAGGTATTTTTTTTGTGTTTTTGAGTGGGGTCCCTGGATGGTTTAGAATCACAATCAGACCCGGTAGGTGTAGTCCAGTCAAATGAGGTCTGAAATCAAAATTTAATACTCAACTTTGCATTTTTGATATAATTTAGTTTTAATGATACAAAACCAATGTGTAAAGGTTTTCGTGTGAATGAACATTGTGGTGTAGAAATTCTTATTTAACCACATTTTAAATACAAGTAAATTTCATCCACTTTTTATGAAGATTTACAAACTATAGCGTTGTCGTTATCAACTTCCCGTGGCAAAATTACTTTTCTCGCTGTTTATTGTCCTCCTTCTAGTCTTTTGAAATCTAGGAATTTAAGTAATAAGTATTATACAAAATCTTCCCAAACCTCTTTTGTGGCTGGGGATTTCAATGCACATCACATTGCATTTGGGTGCCTATCTAATAAAACTAGATGTGAACAATTATTCAACATTATAGATGGCTTAGATTTATGTATCTTAAATGAAGGTGAGGTAACTACTATTAAATATCCCAATCGTAACCCATCTGCTATTAATGTCTGTTTTGCTAGTCCATGTATTACCTCTCTCTGTATATGGTCAGCTCATGATGATAATATGGTAAGTTATCATTTTCCTACTATCACAGAAATTACTCTCACCACAGACCGGTATAATATTAGCCCTCCTTCTGATAGGTTCTTATACAAAAATGCTGATTAGGATAAGTACAATGAACTTTGAAATACCTGTTTTGATATTTTAACTCCTAACGCAGGTGATCCGCTTAGCTCTTATGACAGTTTTCGTGAAATACTTTCTACACTGAAAAAACAATGTATTCCTAAGTTTACAAAAACTTTTGCGTACAAAAACAGACCACCCGCACTTGGTGGAATGACAAGTGTAAATAAAGTGTTATTCGGTCTAAAGAGACTTTAAAGTTTTACAGGCGTTTTTCAATCATTGAAAATTACATAGCATATAAAAAAATAGATGCAATTAAAAAACGAGCAATTGCTCAGAAAAGAAAAGAATAGTTGGAGAACTTTGTGTGACAGCTTTAAGAGAAATACTCCAATTTCTACTGTTTGAAGTAATATTGAAAGGTCCAAAGGAATTAAACTAAATAATCAATCTTATAATGATGAATTTATTCCATCTTTCGTAGATAAATTATTAGACAGTTGTTATGTAAATTAATATAATTTAAATAATATTTTTGATTTGAACAATAATGATCCGATATCCAAAAACTTATTAGAACCATTCACATGGCGAGAATTCTTAATAAGCCTCCAGTCCGGAAAAATACTACACCTGGTTTGCACGATTTTCCATATATTCTAATATATGAAAATGGTTTTAACGATTCTCAATAATCTTTGGTTTAAGCAAATAATTCCTCAATCATGGAAAACCCAATGTATCATTCCAGTCCTTAAACCTGATAAGCCTCTTGTAGTTGCGTCTCTTATCGCCCTATTTCTTTATCTTCTTGTTTAGGAAAATTATTTGAGACTATGATCAAACTGCGCTTAGATCATTTTGTTGAATCCAATAACATTATTCCAAACATTCAATATGGGTTCAGACGAGACAGGAGCTGTGCAGACAGCTTCACTTGTCTTGTTTCTGATCTGAAACATGCCAAACAGAGTAGTCAAAGTGTAGCTTGTGCTTTTCTTGATGTTCAGGGGGCATTCGATAATGTCCAACCAGGAATTTTAGCACAAGTTTTATCTAAATTAGGCATTCCAGGCTTACTATGCAAATTAATTTATAATTTTCTTACTAACAGAACCCTATATGTTAAATATAATAATATTCGTCATGGGCCTAGAATTGTGTCAAAAGGCACAATGCAAGGTGCCACATTGTCTCCTTTGCTATATACAACCTTTACACATCTCAAATTTGTAAACATGTAAATAAAGCAACTTATCTACGGTCCATCTTGCTGTACGTCCCGCTAAGGTGAGATATTGACATTAGCATACGTCAATAATTACGTACGTCAAGCTTACTCATTTTCGTTTTGAGTCGTGCGTCGTGCATGACCTTGGCGGGACGTACACCAGGATGGACCGTGAATAAGGCGCTTAACGTAAATATCCTTCATTTTGCTGATGACTTAGTTTTTTACAGTGTAAATTATAATGTAGATTCTGCAATTGATAATGTAAATTTAGCTCTCTGTAATTTAGGAAAATATTATGACAACCTTAACCTAAAATTAATCCACAAATGAGCAGATGTATGATATTGTTACGCGCCACTATTAATGTCTTGTACATGGCAACACTAGTTACCACTAGTGCCCTGTAGTATCGAGTAGCAGAACTAGGAGAGTCAAGATCCTTCTAGAAATTTCGGGACCGATATGTACTCGAACATTCTAGATGTTTCTACAGTAGAAGGCTCTGGAAAGTATCTGAGGAGCTATATAAGGCCGGTATAGACCACGACCGAGTCAGTATTGAATTGGCGATACAAGCGAAGACTTCGAAGCGATACAACTGCGAACTAAAGCGATCTGTAGTAAAATTGTGTTTTGTTATTATAGTTCGGCCGTTCAGAGAATGCGTTCCTGACACGTCGCGATTGAACTGACGACGTAACTTTGTAATGGCGTTGCAGTTACGATAAAAATATTTTTGCTGGTTGTTTACCGTTTTAACAATTGATGAGCATTAAAACAACATTATTATATCAATAAATAATGAATGTTATAATTTTGTGCCAAACTGAGTGTCAAATAACTTGGTAAACAATATTTATCTAAATCTATACTGCGCTATTACAAGGTAATGTCAGCGCTTTATATTTGTAGTGCTGTGCTAACAATAACAGGCAATAACAGTATCGTAATCTGTTCTTATACAGTTATACTTTATAAAATAATACGTTTTGTTTTTCTTTTTAAGAATTTGAAAATAATGGACTATAAGATAACTTTTATTAAATATAAAAATAAAACTACGACCAAACCGAACGCGCGAAAGAAAGTAGCATTTTTATATTTAGGTTGAAAATGGTAACCCCAAATGGCGTTATGGGTCGCCATTTTGTGACGCTAAAACAATCGTCTGTTGTCGTTTCGTGCGCATAGACCACGTTCTTCAAATGTTTTCGATCTGTTTTTATTTGATTACCCGGCTTTCGTTTAATGGACTGTTTCTGCTTTTCAAACTGACATCGGCGCTAAATCGGACTTCGATTGTGTTTTGTATTGCGTTCTTTTTACTTTTGGTGCATAATAATGCCTAAACGTAGACAAACATTGAAAAGTGGAGCCCGTGAGTACAAATTTGAGAAATATCGAAATTCTTGTTGGTACACATGTGGTAGTGCCTAATTGCAACTTCTGTTTTACAAACAAAATACATCTAGAGATGAATAAAACAGTCCCTTAGGTTTCTCACATCAATAAGTTTGTGAAAAAAGCCTATCTTGAGCTAATAAACTATTTACACACGCGTCACATTTCATAGTTTTTACCAACTGGCGTACCACGTTTCCAGCTATACGTGGTACGCCAGTTGGTAAAAACCCTACGATTTGGTCGACATATTCAGATCTACATTCGGATTCATTGAGCTCCAACGATAAATTGTCACAGTTTTCTTGAATATGTGTGTCTTCTAAGTTATTACTGGAGTTAATGAATTCTATTTCATTTTCTGAGCGATATCCTATTGAAGTTATATTTAGAATGGAAATTGTATTGTTACCACTTAAAATTGGAATATTTTCCAGTGGTATAGCATATCCTGTAAACTTATTACTTAGCTCTAAATGCATTAGCATTTTCTTATATGCGGACTTTAGCTGCACTGCATTAGGGTTATTATTATGACCGCCATGACTTCACTTTTTAATTTTATTACATGCACATACTTATTTAAAATTAAATCTATAAAATGTTACTATAATATTTAGAGAAACAGTAAAGAAGTCTCATTAAACAAAAAAAACAATCATACTTTAATAATAAAAAAATAAAAAAACAATAGCGTCTCCACAAATGGAACAGAATCAACGCATATACCTCGAACAATGACGACTTATTTTATTACGACTTAATTTAAAAATACTTTTACGATGATTTCTTGACAAAATATCAGTATTTACAATACAGTGATAACAATTAAATAATGTTAATATTAATACTTACCGAAAATATGAAATTCCATCCTTTTTTAGCGTCCTGGATGTGTGATTTTTACACTTTTTAAACGAGCACTGAGGCATGTTTACCGTCGGAGCATTCGAATGCTACTGGATTAAAAGTGCACCCATATGTTCGAGTGGGTGCACATTCGGTTACGCCATTTTTTGTCACTGATTGTGTATGTAGTTTTTCATTAGTGATCGATGAATAAACCGAATAAAAATACCTAAGACTTGGCCTAAAGGTAAAAATACCAGGCCATAAACTCCTAAAAAATAATAATTGTGTTCCGTGGTCTGTGGTAATAAGAAATGTCATATTCTAAAGGAGTTTTGGCGGGAACTTGATCGGCGGCGGTTTGCTGCTCCTGTATTATTGTTTGAATAATGGTTTGAAGTGGATTTTGATATGTAAAAGTGGTGCGATTTTGTGTATTAAGTGTCTGCGCATGTAAACTATTAGTGGAAACGGTGACACAAGTGCTCTGATGGTGATGTGATTCTCAAGATAAGGTGTCTATCTGCTTAGGCGCCTTGAGATACAATCGCCAACTGTCAGCTGTCTGCTGATTCAAGTTGCCGTCAAAATATCCAAAGGGCTGCACAATGTGATGCATCAACATATTGTGAAGCAGTGTACTAGGAAGGATGAATAAACATTTGGGGAAATTATAATAAACCGAATAAAAATACCTTAATTTTCTCTGACTCTCTTAGCTGTCTCCAAACTATTATCTCAAGCTCCTTCCACTCTAAAACAAATCCTTCCATATCCTCTTTATTAAAAAGCATTATACAATTGTCACAAAAAGGCCTAAAAGTTGTTTTGGCTTGGATACCAGGCCATTCCGGAATACATGGTAATGAGTGTGCTGATTTCTTGGCTAAGAAAGCGACACGAACAGCCACCCTCTCTCGGTACCAAATATTTCCCCATGACTTGCTTCCACTAGCAGGATCTGACTTTATGGCATCTTGGCAAAGTCTCTGGGACCAAACTAAAAACATAAAATGTAAACACTACGCTCGGGTTCAAGACGTAATCCCATACAAACTTTCAAACCTTGGTTTTTCCATTATCGTGAAGCCAACAAATTTACTACATCAACCGTTTGCCGTCTTCGCTTCGGTCATTCTTGCACACCGGTACATCTAGCCAAATTAAGGATAAGGGATAATTCTTTATGTGAATGTGGTCTTGATGAAGATTCCACCGATCAAATATTTTTTGAATGTCCACGACTCAAGTTCTCCTTGTATGATATCCTTCCCCAAAACATCCCTCGTCCTACTAATTCTACCTGTCTGCTGTCTCTCGTGTTCTCCTCATTTGTTCATATTTCATGTGATTTTATTTATGCTAATAGTATTAAGTTGTAACATAACACTAATCATTGTTGGTGGTAGTATTATAAATGTTTGTGTTGTCTTTTGTTGTAGATTAGAAGCCAATCACAAAAAAATTATTAAAAAAAAGAATTTATTTACTTTGATGAGAAGCCATAAAGCAAAGAAGAAGAAGAAGAATTTAGCTTAATTTTTAGAATGATTTTATTACTTTTAAATACACATTAAAAACATTTATAATTCTTCACATTACGCAGCAATATGGTACCTCTAAAATTAGAATTTTCGAAACTGTTAATATGCTGCTAACTTACGTTTTACTGAAATATTTCGCTTTATTAAGTGTTACCAGCATAGCTATGCATTAACTCAATGGCTTACAACAACTGATAATTACAAAACTTATTTAGAACTAATCTTCGGAACTCAGTTATTAGATATAAGAACTTAAATATTTTGTGAGATGCCGATATATTTGCACTGGTTTATGCTGCGGCCGCGGTACTGAGTGCATACTCAGTGCCGCGGGCGTATTACTTACAGTAACATTTTATCCGCAGATGCTTCGAAAATACACTAGGACTTCAACGCGTGCAACTTCGTACAAACAAAAAGCCCTGGAAATTGCTATTCAAAGAATTAAAAAACTCATTAGATAACGTTTATCTCATCTCATTAGATAAAGTTTAGAACTAATTCGGTTTCACGGAAAACTTACCCCACGTTCTTTTTCCTGGTCTAGTTCACTTTGCTTTACTTTTCGACTTCATGCCTTATTCTGATTCTAATTAACTCTACAAATAGGTTCCTCCTGCTCATTGACATACACACACAAATCTGCAAACTAAATCATCTATCAATTAACCAACTACAACCTGCTTCGTCATATGCCGCTTTGCTAAAATACTTACATCTTCCTCTACTCCTGTATTGTCCCAGGGCATTTCGCCAGTCCTTACTTACATTTTATTTAAAAATCTAGATGTTTTCAATAAAATTTTCTTACCAGTAAAAAATCAAATGCATCCGATCTTTCCTTATATTGAGTAATTCCATCTTGTCATAACAAAGTTTGAGAACCAGAAAATTACGATTTCTTTATATCAGGATAAGATCGGAAGGCTAAAAAAAAAATGACAATCGTTTGGAACATTTATGTTTCTAGTAATTTATAGATCATATTGAAATATGTTTTGAGCGTTAAAGATAGGACAAATTCTTTTTATTAACCTTGTTCTCTAAGCAGAAGTGGCTTTAAATTTAAGTCCGGTCTTATCCCTTGATGGCAAATTCTTCATCATGCATATAAAAAAGTATGTCTTGTCTTCGCACATGTTTAAAGCAGAAACCGTTGAGTTTACAAAAGCAAAAGATTCTCATAGCTAGATAACATTTAACCATTAACGATTTGCGCCATATTCTAGAAATCTGACGTATACGGATGTCGAGAAAATAAAATTTTTGCCACTCTTTCAACTAGTAGAAAATCCGTCCGGTATTACCCCAACGCACCTTAAATAATAGATAATTACCTAATTAACAAACTAAACCGATAATTCTCTTCTTAAGATCGAAGTAGATGATGCAATGTGACACATATGTATATAATTTTATGTAAATAATTGAATAATTTACACAATTTATGCTATTCAAAAGTTTCATGAATAATTGAAATGTTTCCCTGTAATACGAAAGTTTCACTTCTACCGTGTGTCTTCACGACACACACTGTTTTTTTATTTGAAGATAGGCAAATTTCATAAAATACTGCATAATTATGTTTAGGAATTCTATAAATACAGATAATAATAACCTTATAATAACTTTGTGAGCTATTATTTCTACCGCACAGCATTCGAAAACACCCGAAACTGATTGTTTTGCTACATATGATAATTCTCTTTTATGTAGTCCTACTCTAACGAAAATACATGTTCCTCCTCGCTTAGTATTTCTCGAAAAGATAGCAACTGGGCAGAATAACCTCATGACTCGTTTTCATAAAATGTTCTGTAACACAGACAACATCTACTCGTTTAATGGTGTCTTTGTTAAATAGTTCTTCTAATTTTACAGTTATATTTTGATGAACTATGTTAAGGTAGTTATAGAATTTTTTTTGAATTTATTTGTTGTGAGTCAGTAGGCAATATGTTTTGGTTTTGAAGGAAGCAGTCAGCTTCTGGGTACATAGTATTTAGGTTACTTAGGTCAAGAATTAAGTCTTGCAAATCTGATATAACAATTTTTAAACCATAGTTATTTAAAGTTCCATAACACGGAATATAAAAAAACAAGAGGAAGTAGCAAAACGCACAATTTGTAGCGAAACCACTGTCGCCAAACTCACACATACGCAAGAAAGAATGTGTACCATTTCAATAATTTACGCGTGATTATTAAAAAATAAAAGAGAAAGGCATTATGTTACTCACCATTCACTTGAGTACGAACCATAAACCCTTAAGAATAGAGATCATATTCCTTTTCATCAACGAAGTTTCTGAATTAATGAGCAAATAACAATGTCCAGAATCGCCTGTGCAATAAGCATCGGACATACACGATAATTAATTGTCTATTTTATTATATTAGTTGCAAATAATTTTATTTTATATTATTGGACTAATAACATTAATCACCGCCATCTTCGCCAAACGTCATGTGGTGTCGAAAAATGATTAGGGATGCCCAATGTTGCATATTTTTTATCTAAATCACATTTTGAATTTATTTCGAATAAAGTGCAAATAAAAGCTTGAATAAAAACATTCAACATACTTTATTATTATTCCCTTAAAGTATGATTTAAACAACCTTCTATACCTAATGAATGAGGTCATACTCGATTTTAAATTATAGGTAGTTAGAATAATGCTGAAGTGAACAAAACCTACATATTTCATCATGATCATTATTATTCTGGGTTTTCTAATGACTGTTTAGAAAAGTGTGTGGTTTACTTCTAAATAAACGATCACTTACGGATTTACGACAATTAATATAAAAAAAAAGTTATTGTTACTTCATGAATTATGAATGTTTTCTTTATAAAAGTAATATTGCAGACTAGGTACAGGTGTTATTATTAATATTGTTACAAGCATAGAAGAAGTAGAAAAGTATCGTGTCATTATAAGTAAAGTAGGACATTGTCATACTTGTTATGTTAATATTATCGTATGATAAAAGTTGATGTTATACTGTTTGTAACATATGGCCATAGTAAATCTTATCAAATGTCGATAAATCGTATCGTATTTATTTACTTTTTTTTGACTTCACTAAATGGTCACTTGTCACTTGTCAGTCTCTCATAGACTTAGAATACGCCAGTATATTCTAAGTCTATGGTCTCTCACCTGTGCTCTCACTCTGTCAATTACATTGGCGTCGCTGTCGCTCTTCGTAATTATATCGGTGTGTTTTGGTGACTTTCGGGACTATCTATTGAATATTACGACTTGGCTATTTTAATGGACTCTGATTGCTTTCAAAAACGATTTACCTGGCTGTGATTTTCGTAACTGTGTACCGCTCAAACGATAACCTGGCACTCATAAACGGACTTACGCATACGCAATGGAAAGTGTATTTTGTGTAAATTGTGGCTCTGCTATTGGTTCTATGTTCTTGGAAGATGAACAGATTCGTCACTGTGTACAACAATGGACTGCACCTCTTTTTGTAATTACATTTCTACTTTGTCTGCATATTCCGAGTCTCGTGATCTATTTAGAAGATGAACAATAAACATGAAATTAAATCTGTGTTTTATTTCTAATTCAAAATAATGAGTTAATGTAGGTTTAAAACAACTTTCTACCTAACTGGTAAGGCTGGTTTCATAGTTACGTGCCGTCCAGACACACAGGCTTACAAATGCACTAGATAGTAGACGTGACTATATTATTTATACGTTGCACTTACTTACATTTAGGCTTTAAAACAAAAACTACATACCCAATTATCTAGGTAGGAACTAAAATAGCTAAATGTTTTGAATATTGTTTTCAGTTTCTTAAAAATCACTCGGAGCTATGAAAAACCATAATGTTCGTGGTTCGATTATAACCTCAAAATATGATACTTTTTTAAATATATCTATTTTGCAGTCCGCTATAAAAATAAGATCATATAGGAATTTACTAGTTATCGAAATTACATCACATAATTTTCCGATGCTGTTGGTTCTAGGGCGAACAATGTAGGCGCAGAGCAATGTTCTTTATCTTCTTAACGTTAGATGTCAGTAATACCGCGATTATTTGAAAATAAGCACCACAAATTCTTACTAATAAATATCATTATGTCTTAACCCAAAAAGCTTCTAAGATTGACGAAAAAAATTTACTACGTGACGCTAGATGTCGCAATAATCAATTCTCGCTATTAGAGACACAATGACAATATATATGTTGACATTGCCCTACCCATGCCCTACCTAACCTGTAATGCTACGTGAATGATGTTAGTGATTAGTTGTTGATGTTAGTGATGAGTAGTTACTCTGCCTGAACGTGATCTGGCTTATATCGATATTTAGTATATGATTATTACCATGTATAGAATTGACTGAAGAAACTGAATTGAAAAAACTTCAATATATGATAAAATGAGTAAAATAGCAAAATTTATGGAAATTGTCTTGATGTACTACGTATATCCCTAATTCATATAGCCGACATATAATTAATTGTCTTTAATGGTGATTATTTGTTGACAGTGAGCTAAATTATCATTTTGAAATGGAAACAAGGAGAATAATAAAAACAATAATTTATCAATTTTTATTGTCATTGGATAACACATATTTGTTTAAAATTATCGTTTTCATACTTTAATATTAAATTTTAGACGATAATGAATTCGGATATTAATGTAGATCATGATCACTTTTATTTCAGCTTCTTTCCAAAAGTCATAGTACTGCTAAACTACTTACTTACTTCTTTGACTTAACAACTAACAAATGTTTACTCATAGGGTATCACCTATAATTTCGTATATTTTCAAAGACATCCAATATTTGCAAATTTTCATTAATATGTTAGTGAATGAATAGGACTGTGATAAAGTTTTATCGAAAACTTTAATATCGGCATAGTCACAACACTATCGCAGAAATTTTTATTCAAAATTTATTTGGGTAAATAAACTAAACACATTAAAAAAAAGTTTTTTATCACTGTGACGTTATTTATAGTACTCAGTCATTTAAATCAAGTGCGAAAGTTTTCTTTTATATTATATTTAAAGGCTCCAATATTTTTTTGTCCGGTATCATTACGTATTTGTGGAAAATTAACAAAACGCAAAAATTAACAAAATTAAACAACGCACCTAACGTCATTGCCAACCCGACGACAAATCATACATTTAACGATAAATATCAAAATAATACCAAAAGAGTTACAAGGGGCGTTTTGAAAATTAATTTATAATAATTATAAAACATATATGCATTACTGCTATAGATTTTGAAAGTGAACTGTCAAATTAAGTCTAAAATAAATGATTCGTAAAATGTTACGATATTTTCATCATTTCCGTAAAAGTTCGTCAAGCAGTATTTTTCTTAAGGTCGCTGCACACAGGACGGAATCAGCACGTGCACGGGACGGAGACGGAACGTGGTTGTATGTTAACACAGACGGGAGTTTAATGCATACGCACCGGGACAGTGACTCGAAACTAACGTGCTAGTGTTGTGAAAGATGGAGTTTTCATTTGAACAATTGGCATTAATTGCTATTGCTTTGGATGATGAAGAAGCTACAACCGCCAAGAGTAAAAGGAGTTCTGTACATCCTACATGTAGAGAAGAGAACAAGAAGGTGAATACCACCTCTCTACAAAGAACTTTTGGATGACGAGAGTCAATTTTATAAGTATTTTCGTATGACAAAAATTACTCTGTGGCATAAAACACATGTCGTCCCGCGCCCACCTTCCTCAGTTACCCAACAGGCCGCTGAGCGAGTGGACGTGAAAATGCAGTGCAATTAGCTCCCAAATATATTGTTAAAAAGTTACGCACGACGATTGTCACACATGCACATCATTTCCAAAAGGGTGGATTAAAGTGTAAGTAACGAATATGTTTTATCAATTACTTTTCACATATATTCCGATTGTTCGCGTGTGACATTGGAGGTTATTATTGTTACGTTGATACTGTATTTTAAGAGCATGTCTCGACTTGAAACAAAGTTCCAGTAAGATCATTTCCAGTAAAATGTCAAAGACGGAATTGATTCGTGATTACCGGCAATAACTATTATCTTTATTTCTTGTTACTTTCGTGTGGTTTTATCTATAAGATAGACCACAGCCACACTAATGAGTGAGCATTTACTTATTAATGTGATAAATGAAGTAGTGGTACAAGTTCAAGACGGACTGCAGCTCATCTCGGACTTGTACTTTTATGCTACATAGAAAATATTGTTCTAGGTTTGGTGATCATGAACAAGAAACCATCGACCGCCAATCTATCAGCCTATAAGCGTAAAAGGTACGCAGTACTTAAAAATGATCCAGAAATGTACGAAAGAGAAAAAGAACGACTACGGCATATAAAGAAGAAAGAAAGGGGCAAGTAATTGTTATTGACGAAAAATCGCTTGAGGTTAGAAGGCAACAAAGGAAAAATGGCGTGAAGCATCAAAGATTACCTCTTTGATGCTTCACGCCAAATAAAAAAGGTAAGATAAATGAAACTAAGTTACCGGAAGTAGTATTTATTGAAAATCGGAACCAGGAAGACATATCAGTTAAAAAGACACCACAAACGACTACGGCTACGGAAGATCCTTTAAATTCACCTGCTACGAAAATAAGACGCATAAGGTACAAAGAACAAAAAAGACGTAAAATGTTAATTTGTATTCTACAAGATTTAAGAAAATAAAATGAGAGTCTGAAAAAGAAGTTAAAAAAGATGACAACGGATACATTACAAAAGAAAAAGACACGCACACAGCTCAAGAAACGCGAACAAGGCAAGATTACCAATACTTATTAGAAGTTCTTTGAACAAGATTCAAACAGCATAATTATTCCCGCAAAAACAGTATATCACTCGAAATAAGGTTCAAAAACAAAAGACACTTAATATTACCATTAAAACAACTTTACAAATTATAACAACAACAAATTTATATCAGAGCATGGAATTTCTGTAAGTTATGCCTTCTTCTGTAGACATCGGCCATTTTGGGTAATCTTTCTAACAAAGCACTAAGGAAAACTTGTGCCTGCATAATTCATAGCAATATAGATTTGGCAGTTCTATGTCTGCATAAAGCGAATATAATAAAGGAGACCAATTTTGAACAGCTTCTAGAGTCCCTGTTGTTCTCAATATAACGATAATTGTTTAAAAGGGAATGCCCTTCTTGCAAGGATAATGTTATAGCTTACAAAGGATTTTCGAATGATCAAAGCCTTACACTCTACTAATGGGTTCGTTGCAAAGAAACTGTTAAGACTAAGAAGAATGAAAACACAATATATTACTACGAAAAGGCGGAATACGGAAAGAAGTGCAGAGTCTTCATTTTGGACCAAGTCGTAAAGAGATTTGTTTGCATACTGGTGTAATATACCTACCGACTTCTATCGTAGTGCCATTGACACTACCTGTGCATGCACAGTTAGCCAGTGCTTGAGACACGACGCTGCAGCCATCTGGGCGCACCTAATGCCGATTATTAAGCTTGCAATAGAGATAAATCCTTTTATAGATACCATCCATTTCCAATCTGATTCTCCAGTTCCCAGTACCGCAATAAATATATCTTCTACATAATTTCAGTTTTTGTAAGATTTTCCACAATTAAAGGCGATAACCTGGAATTACAGTGAAGCTGGACATGGAAAGGAGCCCCAGATGGTATTGGAGGAGTTCTAAAACACTGCAGACAATCTCTTGACTTTTGGTCAAGACGTCAGCACATTTGATCAGTTCATAGACATTGTGAAACAGAACATTGAAAATATTACCAAAATGACTGTCAATGAAGATTAGGTTTTAGCCAAAGAAGCTCTACTTCCCAAAAACTTGAAACCATTCCAGGGCACGTTAAATGTTCATCAAGTATTATGGAAACAAGGTTTATTTAATCTCGTGTTCAGAAAACCAGCTGTTTTGACTGTGAATATATTTGTGTTAACGATAAACATTTAGGATTTTCGAAAGTCCTCAACTATTATGAAATAGAAGAAGAACGCCCTGGACCGAGTTCTAGAGATCCAAATTGCCCTGAATATGTAACACCTCTCGTTAGGACGTACAAATCTCACCGTATTCTTACTAATATAACAAATACATCCCCGAATATTAATATTATTTCTAGTACTCCCAAAAATATTGTTATTTTGTCAAACAAAAAGGTTTTATTTTGATCTAAATACATAAATAGGTATTAAAATTTTAAAACGTAGGTTGATTTGATGCTGTTTTTGCTTTTAACTAGGTTAGCAATGATAGAAGAAATATTTTTGTTTGAAAAGAATGTATAACTCGGTGTAAAAGATATCTAGTTTGACTTTGATACCGATTATTATGATAAGTGTTAAGTTTTGATATACTCTAGATTGATTGTAGAAGGCATATTTTTTAATCATGAAAGCTTTTTTGTCTAAATATTGTTTAGAGCATAGAATTATTAGGCTTAGAACCGCAGCAGGCGCACGCAAAGTGAAGCCATTTCAAGTTAGCCTTTAAAGGATAAGTACGACTTTTGGCGCGTTAGTACTCGGTCCACGTAGTCGTGTAAACAGCTCTACAATTTTTCAAAAAAATGACGTACTGTACTGTGAAAGGGTGTCACAACTCATCACATAATCACGAAAAAATCTAAAATCTCATTTCACAGATTTTTCGTGATTATGTGATGATTGATATTCTGATACATGTTTATGATGGACTCTTATGGTCCCCACACACGGTCAGTTAAACTGACATTAGTTCAACTAATCAGTTCAAACGGATTTAATCAAAAGAAGTTCGACACACGGTCAGTTCAACTGATCAGTTCAAACTTTATATTTTAAAATATCGGTTTTCAATATCGATAATTATAAATATATCAATATCGGAGTGTTATATATCGAAAACATAGCGATATATCGATATATCGGTTTTATTTAAAAGAAAACAATCGTATGTCAGCTCAAAATCATTTACACAGTTTATAATTTAGTATATTTACAAATTAAATTATAAATGTATGAAAATATTAGGTTATAGTTCTTAGTAATTATTAATGAGCCGTGGTAGCTCAGATGGTTAGCACTCGCTGTAAATTTCACAGTACGCGAAACAACCAGGTTCGATGCTGATTTACCACGTGCTCGGCGGTGAAGAAAACATCGTGAGGAAACCTGCATGTCTGAGAAATAAAAAAATCGAAAACGTGAAGTTCGCCAACACGCATTGGGGCAGCGCGGCTGACGTTTCCTTGCCCTAAAACCCTCTCAGAAATGAGGGGAGGCCTGTGCCCAGCAGTGGGACGTATAGGCTGTAATTTTAACTTTAACTTTAATTATTGTTTAATTTAAATAAGAAAATTATGTGCACCAATATTTTTCAGTAAGAGTTTTCAAAACTCGTTATTTTATATGTTCAGCTGTTTCAATACTACGATTATTGGGCACTAAAAGATTGATTGTAAGAAATTGTACACAGATGTAGCTGAAGAAATCAAATATTTAACTGCTATTTCTGATACTGGATGTAAATCATGAGACGCCTAAGCGATCAAAAATAAATGGTCAGTTTACCTATATAGCAATATATACTGCAAAGCACAGAATAATAAATATGTAGCAAGTCACAAAGGGGCTCTAGGAAGGACGACTATTTTGTGGACTTCAACTTCTTATTAATTTGTGTTCATATCTCTGTTTTATTTGGCTGCCTTTAATTACATAGTTATATTTAATTATGTATATATTAGTAATATTAAAATATAACAAATAAAATAATAAAAATTATAAAATTAATCACGTGCTCAGCGATGAAGGAAAACATTATTGAAAATCTTTCTTGTAAATGTAATTACAAACGCCAATACAAATTGGAATAGCGCGGCGGACATTTACTTCATTGCCCTAAAGCCCTATCAGAAATGAGAGAAAGTCTGTACCCAACTGTGGGATAGATACAGAATGGATTTTGAGCTGGGACAGTAAAGGCAGTACCTTAATCATAACAGTTACTGGAAAACGTTCTTAGAAGACTAACTCTAACTTTTGGATTTCTGAAAAATGTACAGTCAACAAGAAAAATTTACACAAAACATTTTACGATGCCTATATGGGTCTAGTTTCTCATAGGGTTCAAAATCCTATCTGACTAACTAATGTCAGAGTACTAGAAAAGTCAGAAATCTCAAAACTTTTCCCATACATTTCGCAGATTGAAATGGTATTAATAAAATATATTGTTTATTTAATACAATCTATGGGAGGTCTATGTTCAGCTGTGGAATTTTATTTATAGGCTGTAATCATAGACTAGTCTGGTCATCTATACTGGCGTATAGACGACTGACAACCCCAACCTACGAATTTGAAGTATATATATTTTAAAAAATACTGACAGACGTATTTCAAATAGCACATCTAAAAAATATTAATTATTTAAACTGCACCCATGTAGTTTAGAAATAAAAAATAGTTAAAAATCGCTCACCTTATAACGTCGATATTACTTCAAATAATTATAATTGGGTACTTTTTGCAATATAAAAAAACTGCACCTTGATTGAATATAATTGCACCGTCGTTAAAAATGCATAAAATGCAATGATAAGCACAAAAGGTTAATAAAACCAAATTTGCTAAGTGTCGATTGTACCCTAGCCTACGAATTTGGAGTATATATAAAATAAAAAATACTGACAGACGTATTCTAAAAAGCACATCTCAAAAATAATTATTATTTAAATTGCACCTATATAGTTTATAAATAAAAAAATAGGTAAATATCGTTCACCTTATAATGTCGATATACTTTATACAGCATAAAAAGACTGCACCCTGCTTGAATATAACTGTACCATTGTTAAAACGCATCAAATACAATATTAAGTGCAAAAGTTAATAAAATCATATAAGAGTAAAATAGTACACGCATACATCGCTGCGCTATGTTTGGGTATACAGAAACAGCGATGTGTGCATGAGCTCTCACCTACGGGTTCACCGATTTTTGTTCACCGACACTTCAGTTTTATTTATTTGTATAGATATAGATGTATAGACATAGGTGCAGTTTATATAATTAATATTTTTGAGACTTTTATTTCTAAAATACGTCTGTCAGATTTTTATATATACTCAAATTCGTAGTCTGGGGTAGGAGGGGTAATTAAATGTCATGTCTTGATGTTTGCAAAGTAGCTTAGCACCGTTACATACATTTACTTTTACTAAGGAAGGCTCGCCTATTAAACCTAGTGATTAAACACTCTTTGTCGACAATTAACTTTGATTTTATTATATTCTTGCACTTATAATATTGCAATTTAAGCATTTTAACGATAGTACAATTATATTCAAACAGGGTGCAGTTTGTTCATATTGCAAAATTACCCATTTCTCATTATTTAAAGTTATATCGATGTTATGAGCAATATTTACCTATTTTTATTTATAAACTACATAGGTGCAATTTAAATAATTTATATTTTTAGATGCGCTATTTAAAATAAATCTGTCAGTATTTTTATTTTGTGTATATATACTCCAAATTCGTAGGATATAGGGCAGTGCATTCGACACTTAGCAAATTTGGTTTTATTAACTTTTGCGTATCATTGCACTTTATGCATTTTAACGATGGTGCAATTATATTCAATCAAGGTGCAGTTTTTATATCGCAAAAGTACCCAATTCTAATTACTTGAAGTGATATCGACGTTATAAAGTGAGTGATCTTTAACTATTTTTATTTCTAAACTACATGGGTGCAGTTTAAATAATCAATATATTTGAGATGTGCTATTTGAAATACGTCTGTCAGTATTTTTTAAATACATTTACTCTAATTCGTAGGCTGGGGTAGGGGGTGACCTGACAGCCCGAAAACGTGACAAATTTTGATTTGTCCTTGTGTGTTAACTAGTGATGTACATTTTACTTACAAGGACTATCGAAAAATTATTGTTAAGAAAGCGGGGGCGTTAATTAAAAAATATCACATTTTCAAACTATAGCTCTTATAGGTATTTTTTTTGTGTTTTTGAGTGGGGTCCCTGGATGGTTTAGAATCACAATCAGACCCGGTAGGTGTAGTCCAGTCAAATGAGGTCTGAAATCAAAATTTAATACTCAACTTTGCATTTTTGATATAATTTAGTTTTAATGATACAAAACCAATGTGTAAAGGTTTTCGTGTGAATGAACATTGTGGTGTAGAAATTCTTATTTAACCACATTTTAAATACAAGTAAATTTCATCCACTTTTTATGAAGATTTACAAACTATAGCGTTGTCGTTATCAACTTCCCGTGGCAAAATTACTTTTCTCGCTGTTTATTGTCCTCCTTCTAGTCTTTTGAAATCTAGGAATTTAAGTAATAAGTATTATACAAAATCTTCCCAAACCTCTTTTGTGGCTGGGGATTTCAATGCACATCACATTGCATTTGGGTGCCTATCTAATAAAACTAGATGTGAACAATTATTCAACATTATAGATGGCTTAGATTTATGTATCTTAAATGAAGGTGAGTAACTACTATTAAATATCCCAATCATATATCTATTAATGTCTGTTTTGCTAGTCCATGTATTACCTCTCTCTGTATATGGTCAGCTCATGATGATAATATGGTAAGTTATCATTTTCCTACTATCACAGAAATTACTCTCACCACAGACCGGTATAATATTAGCCCTCCTTCTGATAGGTTCTTATACAAAAATGCTGATTAGGATAAGTACAATGAACTTTGAAATACCTGTTTGATATTTTAACTCCTAACGCAGGTGATCCGCTTAGCTCTTATGACAGTTTTCATGAAATACTTTCTACACTGAAAAACAATGTATTCCTAAGTTTACAAAAACTTTTGCGTACAAAAACAGACCACCCGCACTTGGTGGAATGACAAGTGTAAATAAAGTGTTATTCGGTCTAAAGAGGCTTTAAAGTTTTACAGGCGTTTTTCAATCATTGAAAATTATAGCATATAAAAATAGATGCAATTAAAAACGAGCAATTGCTCAGAAAAGAAAAGAATAGTTGGAGAACTTTGTGTGACAGCTTTAGAGAAATACTCAATTTCTACTGTTTGAAGTAATATTGAAAGGTCCAAAGGATTAAACTAAATAATCAATCTTATAATGATGAATTTATTCCATCTTTCGTAGATAAATTATTAGACAGTTGTTGTAAATTAATATAATTTAAATAATATTTTGATTTGAACAATAATGATCCGATATCCAAATACTTATTAGAACCATTCACATGGCGAGAATTCTTAATAAGCCTCCAGTCCGGAAAAATACTACACCTGGTTTGCACGATTTTCCATATATTCTAATTAAGAAATTGAATTTTATTCAATTTCTTAATTAGAATATATGAAAATGGTTTTAACGATTCTCAATAATCTTTGGTTTAAGCAAATAATTCCTCAATCATGGAAAACCAATGTATCATTCAGTCCTTAAACCTGATAAGCCTCTTGTAGTTGCGTCTCTTATCGCCCTATTTCTTTATCTTCTTGTTTAGGAAAATTATTTGAGACTATGATCAAACTGCGCTTAGATCATTTTGTTGAATCAATAACATTATTCCAAACATTCAATATGGGTTCAGACGAGACAGGAGCTGTACAGACAGCCACTTGTCTTGTTTCTGATCTGAAACATGCCAAACAGAGTAGTCAAAGTGTAGCTTGTGCTTTTCTTGATGTTCAGGGGCATTCGATAATGTCCAACCAGGAATTTTAGCACAAGTTTTATCTAAATTAGCATTCAGGCTTACTATGCAAATTAATTTATAATTTTCTTACTAACAGAACCCTATATGTTAAATATAATAATATTCGTCATGGGCCTAGAATTGTGTCAAAAGGCACAATGCAAGGTGCCACATTGTCTCCTTTGCTATATACAACCTTTACACATCTCAAATTTGTAAACACGTAAATAAAGGGCCTTATCTACGGTCCATCTTGCTGTACGTCCCGCTAAGGTGAGATATTGACATTAGCATACGTCAATAATTACGTACGTCAAGCTTACTCATTTTCGTTTTGAGTCGTGCGTCGTGCATGACCTTGGCGGGACGTACACCAGGATGGACCGTGAATAAGGCGCTTAACGTAAATATCCTTCATTTTGCTGATGACTTAGTTTTTTACAGTGTAAATTATAATGTAGATTCTGCAATTGATAATGTAAATTTAGCTCTCTGTAATTTAGGAAAATATTATGACAACCTTAACCTAAAATTAATCCACAAATGAGCAGATGTATGATATTGTTACGCGCCACTATTAATGTCTTGTACACGCAACACTAGTTACCACTAGTGCCCTGTAGTATCGAGTAGCAGAACTAGGAGTCAAGATCCTTCTAGAAATTTCGGGACCGATATGTACTCGAACATTCTAGATGTTTACAGTAGAAGGCTCTGGAAAGTATCTGAGGAGCTATATAAGGCCGGTATAGACCACGACCGAGTCAGTATTGAATTGGCGATACAAGCGAAGACTTCAAGCGATACAACTGCGAACTAAAGCGATCTGTAGTAAAATTGTGTTTTGTTATTATAGTTCGGCCGTTCAGAGAATGCGTTCCTGACACGTCGCGATTGAACTGACGACGTAACTTTGTAATGGCGTTGCAGTTACGATAAAAATATTTTTGCTGGTTGTTTACCGTTTTAACAATTGATGAGCATTAAAACAACATTATTATCAATAAATAATGAATGTTATAATTTTGTGCCAAACTGAGTGTCAAATAACTTGGTAAACAATATTTATCTAAATCTATACTGCGCTATTACAAGGTAATGTCAGCGCTTTATATTTGTAGTGCTGTGCTAACAATAACAGGCAATAACAGTAT
The DNA here is from genome assembly GCA_029286625.1 of Parnassius orleans. NCBI lineage: Eukaryota > Metazoa > Arthropoda > Insecta > Lepidoptera > Papilionidae > Parnassius > Parnassius orleans. Next base: position 2,048,166 of record JAGSMP010000194.1, read on the forward strand.
CGTAATCTGTTCTTATACAGTTATACTTTATAAAATAATACGTTTTGTTTTTCTTTTTAAGAATTTGAAAATAATGGACTATAAGATAACTTTTATTAAATATAAAAATAAAACTACGACCAAACCGAACGCGCGAAAGAAAGTAGCATTTTTATATTTAGGTTGAAAATGGTAACCCCAAATGGCGTTATGGGTCGCCATTTTGTGACGCTAAAACAATCGTCTGTTGTCGTTTCGTGCGCATAGACCACGTTCTTCAAATGTTTTCGATCTGTTTTTATTTGATTACCCGGCTTTCGTTTAATGGACTGTTTCTGCTTTTCAAACTGACATCGGCGCTAAATCGGACTTCGATTGTGTTTTGTATTGCGTTCTTTTTACTTTTGGTGCATAATAATGCCTAAACGTAGACAAACATTGAAAAGTGGAGCCCGTGAGTACAAATTTGAGAAATATCGAAATTCTTGTTGGTACACATGTGGTAGTGCCTAATTGCAACTTCTGTTTTTTTACAAACAAGAAATACATCTAGAGATGAATAAAACAGTCCCCTTAGGTTTCTCACATCAATAAGTTTGTGAAAAAAAAGCCTATCTTGAGCTAATAAACTATTTACACACGCGTCACATTTCATAGTTTTTACCAACTGGCGTACCACGTTTCCAGCTATACGTGGTACGCCAGTTGGTAAATACCCTACGATTTGGTCGACATATTCGGATCTACATTCGCATTCATTGAGCTCCAACGATAAATTGTCACAGTTTTCTTGAATATGTGTGTCTTCTAAGTTATTACTGGAGTTAATGAATTCTATTTCATTTTCTGAGCGATATCCTATTGAAGTTATATTTAGAATGGAAATTGTATTGTTACCACTTAAAATTGGAATATTTTCCAGTGGTATAGCATATCCTGTAAACTTACTACTTAGCTCTAAATGCATTAGCATTTTCTTATATGCGGACTTTAGCTGCACTGCATTAGGGTTATTATTATGACCGCCATGACTTCACTTTTTAATTTTATTACATGCACATACTTATTTAAAATTAAATCTATAAAATGTTACTATAGTATTTAGAGAACAGTAAAGTCTCATTAAACAAAAAAAACAATCATACTTTAATAATAAAAAAATTAAAAAACAATAGCGTCTCCACAAATGGAACAGAATCAACGCATTACACTCGAACAATGACGACTTATTTTATTACGACTTAATTTAAAAATACTTTTATGATGATTTCTTGACAAAATATCAGTATTTACAATACAGTGATAACAATTAAATAATGTTATATTAATACTTACCGAAAATATGAAATTCCATCCTTTTTAGCGTCCTGGATGTGTGATTTTTACACTTTTAAACGAGCACTGAGGCATGTTTACCGTCGGAGCATTCGAATGCTACTGGATTAAAAGTGCACCCATATGTTCAGTGGGTGCACATTCGGTTTACTTTTTGTCACTATATGTATGTAGTTTTCATTAGTGATCGATGAATAAACCGAATAAAAATACCTAAGACTTGGCCTAAAGGTCTAGATACCAGGCCATAAACTCCAAAAAATAATAATTGTGTTCCGTGGTCTGTGGTAGAAATGTCATATTCTAAAGGGTTTTGGCGGGAACTTGATCGGCGGCGGTTGCTGCTCCTGTATTATTGTTGAATAATGGTTTGAAGTGGATTTTGATATGTAAAAGTGGTGCGATTTTGTGTATTAAGTGTCTGCGCATGTAAACTATTAGTGAAACGGTGACACAAGTGCTCTGATGGTGATGTGATTCTCAAGATAAGGTGTCTATCTGCTTAGGCGCCTTGAGATACAATCGCCAACTGTCAGCTGTCTGCTGATTCAAGTTGCCGTCAAAATATCCAAAGGGCTGCACAATGTGATGCATCAACATATTGTGAAGCAGTGTACTAGGAAGGATGAATAAACATTTGGGGAAATTATAATAAACCGAATAAAAATACCTAAGACTTGGCCTAAAGGTCTAGATACCAGGCCATAAACTCCAAAAAAAAATCATATTCTAAACTACCGTTTGTCTATGGTTGAAAATAAGGGCTATGGGTATTGGGTATCTCTAGTACTATACTCTTCACTGACTTAGAAGTATATGGACTGGGCATACCTACGGAATTATCGTGACTACCTACAATACACTGGCGCATAAAATTGCCGCCTTTTATAGGGTTGTAACTCAGCAATATGGGCAGCTGATATCGATATTTTTACTAATATGAATTTGTTCTCATTTCATATAATTGAATTTGTTGCTTTATTTATTTTATTCCGTAGGTATTTATATAGGTACAGGTGTATATTTTCAATCGTCAAATAACTTATCTGAGGACTAAATAATGTGTCTGGCAGTTTTATGGCTTTTGTGTAGATAAAAATTAAATCCGTAGCCTAATTGTGTAACACACCAAAATGACAAACCATACCAATTTGACAGTGTAACAATATCCATTGCGTTGTTTTTGTTGTCGAGCAAACGAATTTTTCAATCACATGAAGCAATGGATATTGTTGGGTTGTCAAATTAGATTTGGATTGCTATCCGTTAAGTTTCGCTTGAGCTGCTTCACCAGGCTTCACCGCATATGTACACTTACGCAGTGCATACTCTGCTACAGATTTCTTGTATTAGGTACAGTCAAAGTTAAGTATGCAGGCAGCTAACTTGTAACTTGTTTTAAACAATGTTCTGAGTGTGCTAAGTACTTACTCAAGTTTTTACATCATTTATATAATTGTGAACAAAGTTAAAAAGTTATAACGCACACAATAAAAATGAATATTGACAGAGTAGTGGGAAGATTCTTGAGAAGATTTTTTGCTTGTATACCAAATTTATTTACTGTACAATATTACTGGGATGGAGATCCCTGATCCCATATTATAATCCCATATTATAGTATTTTTAATATAAAATAATATATATAAAATCAGATTTTAAATGAATAATATTATTTTTTGCAGGTAGGTACATTAATTTTGTTTATTTGAAATTCGAAAATCTGGCATGATCATGAAACATGATATCCGGGAATTATAATCTATTAATATTATTTATTCATTTCTGAACAAAATTAATCTATTAAAATAATTTCTAGTACAACACTTTGTGCTTTTTGACAGTTTGACAGCAGATCTACCACAAAACTTGGCGCTTAACATGGCGGCGCAGTCGCATGGATGAGCTAATGACGTCACGAAAGTGTTACGAAAATAAGCACTTGACAAAGTGTAGTTGTCTCTCTTTTCTATTGCAGCTACTTTTGTTAAAAGAGACAAAACTGTTTTTGACAAGTGTGTGTCGATATTATAGATATTTGTATAACTATTATTTCTATAGTAGAATATGCCGCCTCCATAGGTATATCTCTATGATACTCTTTGCTCTAGTATTGTGTTCTGTGCTCTAGTATATATACAGTAATTTATGGGTATGGTGCTAATTTTTTTGTTCTAAGATTCCATGCTGACGATATAATTATTCTTTTTTGTATGTAATATTTTGTACGTTTAATTAATTTATATTTATCGCATACTGTCTTTAAATAGATATTTTAATTTACAGAAGTGTCATGACAATTTTGATTTTGTAAATACCTGTCATAGCGCCTTACGTAAGGCGAAATAAAAATGGGTAATATTGTGTCAGCAGAGGGTGTGAATATAAAATCATTCGAAAGTAAGGACGGTCCTCCACCAGAATGTCCTATGCATAACAAAACTAAGGCATCTAGTCCCAAAAATCCAACATCGGAGTGTCCAGTTCAGCAAGAAAAAAATGATGTTAATCCTTATAATATGGTAAATTCTTTCTGTATCTTTTTCAAGCTTGACATTTTTGATTAAAATTATTTAGATGAAACAAACAAAACACCTGTTTGAATTTATAAAAGTAGTTAAACAACTTTAGTGTTCATGATAAATATCAAATATATAAGATACATGCTTATGATACATGTTGTGAAATGCATAGCATTAACTTACCACAAAATAAATAGGTTCACCTTTAGATTAACTACCCAAAGTTAGTACTATCAAATGGCTACTGTTTAAAGATCTACTTACATGTTTTAATTTAATTGGGAATAATAAATTGGTTTAAAAAAAAATTGATAGCTTAAAAATGAGCCTTGTTTGTATCTGACCTCGTGCTATCATATGAAATTTAGTTCATAAGATAGTGTCGGGGCATTAAAAAGTCTAAAATAAAATAAATAATTAAAAAGCTCAAAAACCCGATTGCAAAAAAACAATTTAAAAGTAATGCACTAAAAAGACCGAAACAAGATTGAGAATAGAAAACAAAATTAAAATAAACTATAAACAAAGTAAAGTCTACTTCGGCTTAACAGACTGTTATGAGCTGAAAGCCTAAGTTAAATACCCGCATTTCACTTCGCATTTAAATTGTCTTTTTTGCAATCAGGTTTTTTATTTTTTATTATTTATTTTATTGTATAAACCACATCATTATTCCCATATAATACAAGAAACACTAATTAAGTAAAATATGAAACTTTTTTGGCCCGGACAGTATTGATAGCCACAATGGTGTTTACTGTTGAGGGGTTATTATATAAGACATTTATTGCCAATTGATTTAAAACAAAGTATTTTTTTCTTGGGTTAACTAGTTTTGTGCAAGCTAGCATAACTAGTTTAGAGACATGTGCTTGTTTCTGTTAGGAAAAGTAATATCAGCTACAGTAGGTTGAGGTGCGGTAGCTGCAAAGATCTGGATCATTCCTTCCAGAAAATACTATTTTAGTCTAGGTAAAACTAATTTGTCCTAAATTGGTTTTGGCCTATTATAAAGTGTTTTTGACTGCAGAATTGCCCAAAACTAGTTTTAATGGAAATTTTTATAAAAAAATATGCATTTTGAGGGATGGTTATGGCAGAGGTTGCTCCTTCCCCTCTCCCCCTTCTATTTAAAAAAATGTAATAAAATGCTTTAAATTGCCACTTAATATAAATTATTGTCGAAAATTTATAAAAAAACATGTATTTCTGAGGGGGGAATGTGGCAGTGGGTTCTCCCTCCCCAACACCCTCCTATTGCTATCTTAAGGGGTTGTTAATTTAAAGTCCTTCCGAAATAACTTAGTTTTTATAAATAAAATTTACAGATGCCTCCAGCAAATCAACAACCAGCCCCAGACCAGCCTTTTCCACTTCCAACAAATCGACAAGTGTCATCAATCCCAAGAGCAATGCCAGACGGTTCTACAGAATTTTGGGTGTACCCAAGCCAACAAATGTTCTGGAATGCCATGTTACGGAAAGGCTGGCGTTGGAATGATGATGACATAAAACAAAAAGATATGGAGGACATTATTCGTATACACAATGCCAATAATGAACAGGTAAAAATTTCGTTTTATGCATATTTTTATTACATAAGAACTTTAATTACAGCCTATCAATAGTCCATTGCCAAAAAAGGCCTACCCATTCAATTGCCTCATGGGGGTGGATTTTGGCATAGTTACTCTGCTAGGTATGCAGTTTGTCAACCAGCTTTTGCTATTTTTAATTGTTATCAGAAAGGTGCTGCTGCTCATCTCCCATGATATGGGGATGTTGCAATATTTTCGCTAATTTAATAGAGCTCATATTAAAGAAGAGATTGAACAAAACCAAGCCAAGTAATAAAGTTAATTGTGTTTTGAAATAATGATAGATATTTGCTAAAATCTTCAATTTTGATTAAAATAGAATAGAATAATTTTTTATTCAATATAGATTACATGTGTAATTCTTATTGAAAGTAATTTTTTACTTTACCACTGGTTCGAAAAAAACCTCTGTCCTGGGAAGAACCAGCAAGAAACCCAGCGGGACTTTGTTTTAAAAGTAAATTTTACATTAATGGTTGTACAAACTATTTAAGTACAAAATTTATTTTAGAAACTGCTTGGAAGCGACCACCTCATTCCCAGGGGTTATTATCAACCATGTATTCATTTATACTATAATAACCCTTTTTTATACAGTTTCAGCTTAACAAAACATTTAAACTTGGTAATAGAGAGAGCCTGTACACTTTCCGGGACCTTGTAATAGCGTATACATTGCCCCAAGAATGAATTACTGACTCCGTGGAGTCGAGAAACTGGTATTACTAGCTTGTGTTTGTTCCTAGTGTTTACAGAATCTATATCACTTTTTTTACTAAAACTACCTTTGTTTTTGTGAACATACATTAAATTTTCAAAAATATACTGATAGGCCAAAGTAAATATATTTATTTATTTAAATTTATCTCTAAGAGACTCTCGGTTTTGGGTTGTAAATAGCTCTAATGGCCCTCTTCTGTAAAACAAAAATAGTTTCTCAATCAGCCGCATATCCCCATAGCAAAATCCCATAAGACATTATGCTATGGAAATAACTGAAATAAACTAATCTAGCTGTCTCAACACTAGTGAGACCTCTAATCTTTTTTACAGCATAGGCTACAGAACTTAGTCTGCTTGCTAGTTTGGATATATGGGGGCCCCACTGAAGCTTTGCGTCGAGAGTGATGCCAAGAAAAACAGTGGATTCAACAGGGCTCAGTTCTTCCCCATTTAAAAACACATTGGTACCCAGATTTTTAACATTTGTTGTTGTAAATTTAATACATTTAGTTTTATTTCCGTTTAAATGTAGATTATTAACATTAAACCAATGCACTAATTTTGATATAGCATTATTCACTTCGTCACATTTAAATGATTGACGTTTAAGTTTAAAAATCAAGGAAGTAACATCAGCAAATAATTTCTTCTTGCACTACCCTAATTTGAGATTCTAGACTCAAATTGTCAAAAATTACCATAAACAATACTGGGTTGCCATATGTATAAAAAAACTACCATTTGGGAGAAATAAATCAAAGTGACACAATATTCTAAGTGTAACAGCCATATGATGATAAGAATGAATAGAATAGAATTGTGTATAGTACACCGCCACATAGAGGATAAAATAATAAATTGATTTTGGAGAAAATGCCAAATTAAGATTAGTCAGCTGGAGTCATTATTAATTACTTCAGGCTGATTACGGAAGGAAGAGAAGAGTCTAAAATTAAATGTGAAATAAATTTAAAAAATCTTTTTATATATTTATTTAACCTTTACTTAATGACTTAGTAATAAAGCTATGATTTAGTTTTAATTTAAATAAGAAAAACCAAAATTGTTAGTCTTTTAAAAAAAAAAGTCTTCATCCATATTTTATGTTTGTATACTTACTAGTTTAAGTGTAAGGTAAATTTGCCTCCTGTGCCACTTGTTTATTTTTGATGATTAAATATCCATATATATTTAGCGACATTAGCCAGTTAGTATGGTTGGTTAGTTGGTTCATCATGATACAGACGATGCTCTCAAAACAGTGTCTTTTAATCCGCTATGCGATAACTGTCATGAACCTCTTCCAGTACAAGCATTTGTGGTTGGTTACTAATACTGATGGTCATATTTTCAACGAAGCCGAAGCCGATTGTTCGGCTTATGCGGTCTATTTGTGCTTAGAAATGTCTTATAGCACTAGCAACAAGTAAGAGAAACAATGCAAAATCCATACTTTTATTTTTATGCCCTGTTTATGTTTATTACACATAAATATTTTCTTTTATTTACAAGAAAATTCAGTTAATCTAAATTAATAATTAATTATCAAAACATAACCAAAAGTTAGTATAAATAATATTATTAATATATAGTTATTATAGGATAACCTTATATTATACATTCAGTCAGTAGTTGCTGGGTACACGCCTCCTTTCATTTCTGACAGGGTTATGGAACTGGAGCAATTGGCACGCCACATAGCTCCAGCGAATGTTTTCGAAATATATTTATTCCTCAGACATGTAGGATTCCTCATAAAGTTTTCTTTTACTGCCGAGCATGTGGTGAAATTAGCACTTACAATTGCTATTATCAATTTCATTGGTATCGAAAACGGGTTGCTCGAGTACTATGAAATTTATGGCACCCGATAAGCCTAACCCTCTAGGTTACCACAACTTTATACGGAATGGACCAAAAGTCCGGTAACATTTCAAATGGTCAAAAAAATACAAAAGTAGACATGAGAGAAAAATTGTTTATTTATTATAAAAGTACAGAAATCGGGGTTTTATTTTATGAAAATAAATATATCATATATAATAAATGTGATCCTTGATTATTTTGGCACACCTGTAACCTAGAGCCGAAATTTTCCATCACCGCCCGACAAGTGTTTGGAGAAATGTTATGAATTTCCTCGCGTATATTTTCTTTTAATTCTTCAATAGACGTTGGGTTGTTATTAAAAACTTTACTTTTTAGATTTAATGTGGATCCCGTCTTCTCGAACTTCGGTACCCAATTTTTAATTACACGAGTCGATGGAGCTTGATTTTTATTCCGTATGTTGTACTGAGAACAGTATTTTCGTTGCTCTTCAGTCGCGGAATCGTTGTTTTGTGTACGCGAGTACTATTGCAATTGTGCTCCGGTGAATGACGCCATGCTACTAAATTCCTATTAGCCGCTCTCGCGTTTGGTAACGCCCCCCTCTACCCCACTCCCCGCAATTCAAAGCAGCGACCGATTCAAATGTTACCGGACTTTTGGTCCATCCTTTATATAAATATTAAGTTAAGTTTAGTTAAGTGAAGTTACAGCTTCAGCCTATATACGTCGCACTGCTGGGCACAGGTCTCCTCTCATTTCTGAGAGGGTATTAGGGCAAGGAAATATCCGCTTCGCTGCCCCAATGCGTGTAGGCGAACTTCACATGTCTTCGCAATAATTATTTTTACTACTCAGACATGCAGGTTTTCTCACAATGTTTTCCTTCACCGCCGAGCACGTGGTAAATCAGCACTTAAAATTGAAATTAACAATTTCATTGGTGCCGGCGGGGTTCGAACCGGGGCTGCTCGCGTACTGTGAAATTTACAGTGAACGCTTAGCCCCTGAGCTACCATGGCTCAAATATTAAGTTGGCAACTATTAAACCTGTCACTGTTTTCGATCAGTTTCTAGAATGTTATAGAAGCATGTAGAATTCCATGGAGAGTTGAATAAATAGAGCAATAGTTAAAATAGGCCATCAGATCATTTTGGCAACTGGAATTCGAGTAGGTTTGTATTTGGTCAATTTTGAATATTTCTTTTCTTCGCCAATTTGACTTAGGCCAAAAAGCGACTGAAACAGTACAGTATACATCGATGGGCCAAGGCATGCTTGTTTTACCACCAAAAATTGGTTCAGAAGATTTAAAGATGTAAGTTTTAATGTCGTAATGTACTTTTTCCATTACAACTTCTTGCAATAAATATGGAAGAATTAAGAAAGCTTATAGAAATAGCTCCCATATTCACTTTACATTGCCCGGCAAAGCAACTTCAGTGCCTTCATACTGCAAGAGTTAACTCAAACAATTTCTCACTTTAGAAAAGTCATGGAAATATTCAGTTTGGTATCCACATTAGTTGATATCATTTCAACTTCGATTTCGGAATAGAGCCAGTATAATTACAGGTTGTGAGGCATTCCATCTTAGTCCTCAAAGGTGACAATGCAGAGCATTTACATGGGAGTACTAACATACTACCAATGAATGTCCGTGGGTTGTTATTACAGGGGATAAAGAGGAGTTGGAGTTGGAGAAATACATACCGGCAACATATTCCGACATGAGTTGAAAAGTTTGTTTTCGAGGGTGTAATGGGGAATAAAAGGGATTAACTGGGAGCTTCTGCCAACTAACACAACGATCAGTGCAAAACTGGATAATTCAGCAGCGAGATGAGAAAAAATTAAAGTGTGCTTTTTACATTATAATACTCAACCACAAATAGTAAGAGAGACTCAAGAAAAAATACTTTTGCTTGGCTGGACTGATCTTTCTCACCCACCATACCTCCCAGACATTAAGCATTTAATTTAGACTACCACCTATTCCTTTTTTTATGTCATTACTTATAAGATTCGTATGGAATTTTGGTCACAGCGGTCTGTCTCAACATTTAAGTTAAATTTATTTTTAAATTAAAAATCCACAATGTCAAATCTTAGTTTAGATCATACTATATCTACACGAATGTTGACATTTTTGAGTTTAGGATTGTCTTTGAATACAGCTAAAAAAAATTTTAACTACCTCATAAAACCAGTAGGGTAAAAGTACCAACATACCCTTTTGTGAGTGAATGCGAAGTTTATTTCTTATAGAGGAAACAAGAACCCCTGTTAAAGGTTGTCAAGTGGCAGCTTCGTATCTGCAAGCGTAGTGTAGTCCAGTCCCCTAATCAAGAAAGTAGTGTTGAAGAAGTTGATTGGTTTATGTGGCTTAAAGCGAAGTTGTTCGGCATAGGGTGAGTCGATGCCGGCAATAATGATGATTTGTTCTAAGGACACATAATTTCTTTGTAGGCTTGGCAGGAGGTTTTGAAGTGGGAGGCATTACATGCGAAGGAGTGTGGACACCCAAGATTGAAAAGCTTTGGGGGAAAAGCAACAGATTATAGCCCAAGAGCCAGGATGCGTTCTTTGTTAGGGTAAGTTGTAATTTTTCTAAAATTATGGATTAATTATTAGTAAAAGTCATTTGTTTAGTACAAAACTGATTATTTCATATATATTTGCATGGTTCCTTGGTCTGATTGAGGGTAACAACTTATTTTTCTTGTATAATTCTTTCCAAAAAGTTATTTAATAAATCTCGACTTTTTGTGAATAATGCATTTAAAGAGTAGTTTTAAGTTAACGTTAATAATCTACATTTAAACGGCAATTAAACTAAATGTATTAAATTTACAACAACTAATGTTAAAAATTTATAGTTCACAATCTCTAAACTTAACTCTAACTTAAAAAAAAATAACTTAATTGAACTATAAAATTACGAAATATTTGTTCGTCTATTCATTTCAATGCGCACGACCAATAGCCCTTAGTTCATACCCCGACTGAGCCGGCACAAACCGGTTTGTACCCAGACGGAGCGTCGGTGAACCTGTCGGTGAGAGCTCACGCACACATCGCTGCGCTATGTATGGGTGCACCCGCAGCGAGCCGTTTGTATGTAGCTTCCTCTTTGTAGGGATCTATACTCATAATCTTACGACACACATGAGCCGAATTGCCACCATACGGCAAAATATTTCATTCTAATTAATGATAATTATTTCAGGTATGAACTCCCCTTTGACCGCCATGATTGGATTGTAGACAGATGTGGAAAAGAAGTAAGGTATGTTATAGACTATTATGATGGAGGGGAAGTCGATAATAAATATCAGTTTGCACTCCTAGATGTAAGGCCGGCCTTAGACTCTTTTGAAAATGCATGGGACAGAATGAAAGTAATGTACATGAGATATCGCTATGAACTTATTGGTAACAAAGAAAATACAAAATTAAAAAACTAAATTCATTGCCCTTATATCTACATTATCTGTGTGAATTTTAGTTATCATTTCTGTTAAATGACAATATTAGGTGTTGCCCGCCCCTTCAAAATATTATTTAGTAACGTTATTTAGTTATTATTGAGTAACTGTGTGTATTCTCTTAATGTTATGTGGGGTTCTTTGTCGGCAAAATTTGTCACTGCAGAAACTCTTTGTGATCCTAATTCATTTTATTGTAAAATATTTTGTTCATAGTATTTATCATTGAATAAATTTTAGTTTGTTAAAGATTACTGTGTGAGATAATTGTACCTACTTGTTAAGAAATCGTGAAACTAATGACTCAGTCGTTGTGTTAATAAACCATGTAAGTAGATTTGCATTTTGTTTTATTTAATATGTTACCTACATCTATGTTATGTTAATAACCGTATTCACAAACATTACTATGAGGTCTCATAGTGCGCTCGAACGCAACGCAAAGTTAATACTGTTTAAAAAGAAACCCTAAAAATTATAAAATAAATATATACCCTTTAGACGATTTTAAAATAATTTTATCACAGCTTTATTATAAATTTTGAAAATTTAAACGAGAACAGTCGCTAACCAACTTTAAATCGTTATAGATCCTAAATGGTCAATCAAAACGAAAATGACTAAAGAAACCTAAATATGATTTTCAAAGACCTAATCAATGATACCCCACTTCACATAGTTCGTCGACTTTAATTTTTTCTTATATGCAATATTATGGTGTCTGGCTGTCGCCATATTGAATTTTGATTACTATCATGTCTTTAGTGACACTCGCAAGATTGACGTAAGAATCATCAAAATCGGTCCACGCGTTTGGTCTAGAGCGCCACAAAGGAACAAACAAACATACATACATTAATATATAGGCTGATAAACACATTACCCTCCGCAGTCGGGTAAAAAATAAACAAACTAGAGGAACGAACGACACTGTGTATTTGTCGGAAATACAACAGGAGTTTCCACTTCTGATCTCAGAAATACACCAGGAAAGGTTAATTGTTAAAAATAGTAAGGGTGAGAGCGGATGTTCAACTCGCATATGAAGTGTAATATCTGACATCTCACCTTGGTAATTAGCAACATTAACATTGTATCCTGAAAAAGCAATTTTTTAAAATCAAAATTAAAAATATCTATTGAGCAGCGACAGAAATTAACCTCAAAATTTATAAAAGTTAAATACTGAAATATTTATTCGAATTTATATACCCACTTGCATTTTTTATCAATGATTGCACTTTTTCAGATTTCTGCTTGTTGTTCAATGTATCCTTCAAAATTATTGTATGGGCAAGCAGATAAAACCTTGAATTTTGGTTTTCCTTTACTGCTGTGATAAACTGATCGTAGAGTCAAAAGTGGTGGTTTCCCCGGAAATTTGACACCTGGAAAATAAGGAAATTGTTTCTATATAACACAATGCGTGATTAATTACTCAACAACACAATAGATCAAAACCATTTTTTATTCATTCATTCACTACTAGCAGGCCTGTCTCACTCCGCGCTTTATCCATGAAAATATACCTACGCTGCTAGCGGGCCTCCTACACCTTTCTCTTATAAGTATTTAGACACTTTTGATATTTTATTTTTAAGTTTTTTTCAAGTATGGCCTCTCAAAAAGCCAAATGGTACTGCATAGCATACGGGAGCAATAACAATAAGAATGTCGACTTTTCATTTTTTACTGTTCCTAAGGATATCGAATGGTACGATATTATTATTTATAGGTAGATCTAGATAATTAGGTAGCTAGTTACTGACGCCATAGTTACAGATTTATCATTTGAATAGCGACCCGACTACAGCTTCGCAGTTTTCGATTTTTTCGCGTATAATGTCAATGACCTTGAAAATCGTTCAGTGTAAGTAGACTTCCCAGTACTAGTGACCGCCTACTCATGCAAGATCAACATATCCTGGTTATTAGTTAAACATTTACTTGGTCGATAATAGACAGATTGAAAATAGCAGCACTTCTCATTGCCACTCTTTCATTAATAATGCCATCGCGTGTTAATATTCTCATACAATAATGTTCTCATTATCAGCAAATTACTAATACATTGTATAACACCTCAGTTTACCATTCTACTACCAACTAATATCAAAGGATTCAATTTGTTTTCTCACAACACCTAACCCTGCAGTAGAAGCGGCCTTAACAAAGGCGCGCATCTGGGTAATTGATACAGACTCTCGCACGCAGACGTAAGGTGCATTTTGATTTAATACGCGCGGCGCAATAATCGGTAGGCTATTTTAACGAAGATCGCATCCGAGGTGTGCAAAGTATAATAAATATTAGCGTCGTTGTAACTTGGTTTAAACTCGCAAGTTTGCTATCAGAGAGTGATTCTTTTGTTCTTGTACTATTATCTATTCTGTGCTACTAGTCTATCAAACGCCCACAGCCGAACATAGGTCTCCCACATAGATTGCCACATAGGGCAAATATCCCCCACATTTGGCATAATATCCATGCTTGACCGGGGAGTTGGCAATCGCAGTTATTTTATTATTTGGAATGGCTATCAGGAATACTGTTTCCATCTTCTATTTCATTTCTCTCTGTCGCCCCTTACCACCGGGCCACGCCACCACAGGGCTTAAACAATTCGTAACTAAGTAATAATACATGATGATGACCATCATTACTTCAATAAATTATTTTAAAATAATTGATTTTGTTAGTATTGTCATAATTAAAAAGCAAAGCAAAAGCCAAATTTTCAATTCTGAATAAATTGAATTTTCAATTCAATTTATTCAGAACAATATACATTGTGTAGAATACATCAAGAATTATAATTAATTAATACATAAGCAAAACAAAATAGTAATGTCATACAATACAAATCAAACAATGTCAAGTAATGAAATTATTAATGTCAAAACCGTCATAATAGATTAGAGATTATGATATACAATAATATTAAGATGATCGAATACTATCATTAACCAAGTCATCAACTCTATAAAAGCATTTTTTCAACAAAACCTATTTTTCAACTTAGTTTTGAAACCGCTCTTATACAGATAACTTTTTAGGTCGACTTGTAATCTATTAAATAAATGAACCGACTGATACTGTGAGCAGTGCTTGGATTATAACTAGATGAGGAATAATTTTAATCTTGAAGTCTTGTCTTCTTGTATTTTGCCTAATATTTCTTTCATCCGTAGTCTCGTCACCCCTTAAGGCCGATTTACACTTCGACAAGTGCAGTACCGAGTTAACTTGCGAACCTGGCGAGTTAAGTAAAAAATCTCGTTTGAACGGCAATCAGTGAGTTAAGTAGCAAATTAACAATTGAAAGGGATAGCTGGCCGGTCTAATTTTCGGCGAGTTAAGTTTGAAGTGTTGCACTCCCGCACGTCTCCCGCCACCCGCAACTAAACTCACCGCTCGTGTGAACAAGCGAGTTTAGTTCAGAGCATTAGTTGACAGGACGCAACGTGTTCGCGTTCGAACCTCAAAATACAAAATTGTACTTTTTTTTAACTAAACTCGCCACGAAGACATTTGAACGCTACTGCCCACTTAACCGTTTACTGCCAACTGCCCTGTAACTAAACTCGCTACTGTACTTGTCGTAGTGTAAATCGGCCCTTATACATGTGGAAAAATTTGCGAGTAGGACTGTAATACAGACATGGTTCAGTCATAATCCCAAGTTTTTTAAAGTACTCACGATAGGATTCCTGTTGTCGTATACGGGCCATTGTTCTAATAGCTCGTTTTGCTGGAGAAAAGCCTTTTGAATATTACATTTATAACTCATTCCCCAGAATAATATGCTATAACGAAGCTTAGATTTCACCCACGCATAGTATACCAGATTAGATGATTTATGTCTTCTTCATGTCGTAAACATCTCAGCACATAGCAAGCTGAACTAATTTTGCTTTCAATGAATTCTAGTAACATTGTTTCTAAATATCATGATGTATGTTTTACCAGTGTTGATAACTAAGCCATTAGCAACAAACCAATTTCTCATAATTTCTAGAACCATTATTTTATTTATAGAATAATTATATTAATTGTTTCTAGACTATCTGTTTCAGTAGCCGAAAATACTGCATTAGGATCATCAGCAAACAGGATTGGGAAAATAGCATAATGCTATGAATATTGTACTAGTGTGACCGTGAGGCTGTGCGGTTGGTTGCTAGGTTATACATTTATTTTGGTTGATAAATAGATACTTAGTTGGGTTCATAATGGCTTAAAGAGGATAATCTCAAGATTTTTTGTCTTTAATGTACTACAGTTTTATAATGTATGAAAATCTGTCTCTATATTTATCTAAAGTTTTGAAAGTTATATTTTGAAGTCTTGTTATAACAATATTTTACTTACTGGTACAAATAATGTAGAAATTTTTACTTTTAATAAAATTGTTTTATTCTACTTTTTCTTTTATACTTCTCAAGAAAATGTTTGCTGCAAATTGTTGAGTTCTTCTTTGCATTCCAACCAACCCGTCCAATGAACCTTAACCACTTTTCTAATTATGGAATCCGGAGGAATCTGTTTGAAAACGGCAAAATAAAATTACATTTTAGA
>JAGSMP010001940.1:0-34774 GCA_029286625.1 Parnassius orleans
CAGTTTTCTTACATGAAAGTCCGTGGAGCCCAAACTCGTCCACGCTGCTACCAGGGGTACTGGTGGTACATAAGGTTGACAAATTGCCGCTTCCAGACGGATTATTACGGCGATGCGCAAGCTTTCCCCATCGAGCAATGTGCCGAGATTACTTGATGGTAAAGCGTGTAACCAGTGACTAGATTCCTTAGTCGAAACAGCTAGAAGGCGGACCTAATCTTGGTCACTGTGAAATTATGAAACAAATCTTTCTGCACACCACAAAAACAGTGAGTTGAAGGTGTAGTTGAGACGCTGCAGCTATATTATGGTTGTAATATGATTGAGTCGACGCGATCGAGATAGAACCACGCTCTCACAGAATACCAACGTAAAATAGCAGCTTAATTCTGTGTTTCGTATGGTCTGTAGAGAACCTGAGACCCTTTTTACTGGGTGACAACGCATTTTGAGTGAAAATGCACTTTGATTCTTAATCCAGGATAAATGTCGATGTCTGTGAGCCACAATATCTGTTTACCATCAGGTGGTCTGTGTGCTCGTTTGTCACACTTAAAAACCTTTAAAAAAAGCATATAATGAAAACCCATTAGTTACATTGAAGTGTAGTTGCGGCAAATATCCCCCTATAAGGTAATCTATAGGAGAGGCGAATTTTTGGCCGTGACTTTGATAGGCTGTAACGATCTAACATATTATTTAATAAAACAAATATTTTGTAAATTATTGAGTTTGATTAACTTACTAACGTACTTTCAATAATGTCTTGAGTGCTACTTACGGTCACAATGGAACGACGATGGGAAGCCCTTATGTCATAGATAGTACGAACTTCCTCCAGCTTTTATAATTAATTTTATCAATTTAAGCAAAATGAGATTAAATTATCATAAAATTTTGCAGCGGTATACATGGATTGAATTAAATTAAATTTATTCAAAAATCCTACAGTAATGGATATTTTTTTTATTTCATTTCAACATCCTCGGCAGGAATTATTTCCTTGTAGAGGAACTTATCTTATTCGGTGGCTTGCAGAATCTCTTAATTGTAGTCGGCTTCAAGATGTAACCAATATTATCTGTAAGTCTTCTGATATAATATGGAAGTACAGCCAACTAACGCTGCTGGTGAAGAAGAGTATTTAATATATTATTATGTTCCTTACTTCATTAAAGTAGCTTTCCTATTTTTGTAGAAATAAATATTATAGTATACGACCTTATTCTCATGATACAACACTTATGAAATGAATGTAGTGTAACAATCTAAATATTTTCATAGTAAAAGTCAGAAGACCGAAACTTTTAGGCAAATAACACTGCGGCGTCTTTTTAAAGCTATACGGTCGTAGCTCTCGGTGATAGAATAGCTTTTTCCGGCTTTTCAACACACTCTTAACAAGTCGTTAAAAGTGTTTTATAGCTTCTTCATATCGTATAATGTCTTTTTAATTTGTTATGTAAATTTAACATAAACATTTTTCTTGTTCTGTCGTATTTGTTAGAATTTATATCAGTTACTATCCGAAATCGTTCTACGCAATTAATTCCGATGCATCATTTACATTTATCTGGGAGTGTATGAATTTATCTGTCTTTAGTACTCTGGCCTAAGCAGCTGTTCCGGTTTTATTATATCTTTTGTAATTAAATTTATATTCTGCGCGTTTTGACTTGTTGATCGTCTAGTGACTGTAAAGGCAATTGCTGATCATGTGGTTCCGGGTTTGAATCCCAGGTCGTGCCAAAATAACTAATTGGGGTTGTCTCTCTAGAAATTCTTCGTAGCAACCCGGAGTCAAGAAGTTGTCTGTGAATCAAAGCACGTAACGGCGTTGGTCCTACGCCGGATCTTTCTCCGATCGTGTCGCATTGTCGTCCAATCAGAGTGAAGGAATAGAAAGTACACCCGTATACACACCCGTTATCTTTAATTCTGTCCTGCACAGAAAAATAAAATCCATTAAGACTTGCCACCGTAGCTTAAATTAGTCTGGAGGTCATTATTCTGTGCATAACCCATGCTACGTGACAGTTATCCTTAACTGTCTAGGTCAGGGTTCTAATGACAGGCAAGTTCATTTAATCATGGGTAAATGATGTTGATTTTCAGATCTTAATGTATTAATACCTTAGTCCCCCGTAACCATGGGTGCTGCAAAGTAAACGAAACGTCGGGAATATAAAATAAGTTAATTAAATGTGTTTTTTCTTCTTTTTATTCGTAGAATAATTTCTCAATTTTTAAAAAAAAAGTGTAGAAAGGATTTATTTAATACGATTACACGTATTCAACGTATACCTAGTGACAAGCGTAAATCTTTTTTCCATTTTGACTGACACAACTGGTCTTCGTCACAACGCAAATGATAGGATCCTTTTTATCCTATTATAAAAGATACGATAGGCTCCGCTCGTAATATAGATAGCATTGTTCGAATTTTCAATAACCTAAATCATATTAGGTTGGTAATATGAACTTCCCTTTCGAATGTACAACAAAGAGCAGCATTGACAATGAGACGTACAAGCAAAACGAGACGCCCTAACAGGCTTAATTACTGAATAAATACATAACGTACACATGTGTATTTAATTCGTTGTATTTGGGCTTAAGATTGTTGTAAAATTTGCACTAACTTATTGTAAAAATAACACCCAAAAAGCTTATATAGATTTGTTACATAGATTACCTCATGCGGATTATGGCAAATATCCTCCATATCTGCCAGAGTTTCCACACTTAGTAAGCGGGTCGGCAATAAGCCCAAAATGTAGATGTCTATGGGACACACCTTCCACTAACATTCACTTATACTGTATGCTCGTTTTTCGCCCTTACTTGTATAAAAAAATTAATCTTTAAATAACACACGTATACGTATAACATCTTGTACCGTTATTGTCTTGCCCTCCCCATAGATTTCCTCATATTAGGAATATTTGCTACGCTTGGCAGGTGATTAGGCAACCATAATTTATTTACTTTAGTTGTTACGACGCTGCTGGCTATCACTTACTCTGTTTCCCTCTGTCGCCTATTACGACACCCACGGGACGATATAATATAGTAGTGAATATTCTTACACCGCCACTTCACGCTTTATAAAATTTTATACCAGTATAATATATATAGTATGTAGTACCTTGGCTTGAGTTAATCATTTATAACAATAAAATTTATGAAAAAGGAGTATTTAACTTATTAGAAGTATTGGCACAGTTTTTATTTACAAATCGAAATTTGTAATTAATTACTAGCTTTAATCAGTGTATTCAAAACGCGAGAGTCAAAAATTTCTTTGGTAACTTTTTTCAAGCAAGAGAAGTTGATGCCGCATAATGGATATTAAGCAAAGATTATTTTAATACAACTTTTCTAAAAAGCCCCGCAGGCAAATTAAAATGGAAAAAGAATTTTCTTTAAAATTTTGCCTAAAAGGATTATAAGATTATAGGATTTTTATATCAAACTCAAACAACAGCTTAATAACTGTAAGCACAATTAGTTCTTTTAAAACTAGGAGTCCTAATTAGTATAAAAGTTTTAAGTTAAAAACAATGAGTAAAAAGTTAAAATATTTGATTCATGCAGCAATGCTATTAGCAATGCTATGCCTATATATATACAAACCACTTTTCATATTATTATGTATATTAAAACATAAAGGTGGCAAAGCCATTATTGACGACTGCAACCTGGATGACATCCAACTCTAAACGAAAAGGCCAGTCAGAATGTATTAATTACCAGAGCTAAGATTAAATAGTAACTTCATTGCCATATTTTTTTGGATCTATAAACCCTTTTAACCTTAGTAGCAGAAATAGGTTGGATATAGGTCAACCAGAGTCAGAAGTGAGCTATTACCTTCTAAAATGCTTATGCGAAAAATTATGAGCTTCTTAATATTTCGGTAGACTAAGATTTCCCATCATAGCGAAAAAAATAGTTTCCTTATACAAGTAAGGGTATCAAAGGAGCACACAGTCCACCTGATATTAAATAGATCATGTAGATCATCACCTCATACTTGTCATACCTGAGCACTAAGATATAATGCGTCTTTACAAGTTTTTTAACTACTCTGAGTCAGCGTTTGACTACTATCCCACCAGTTAAAAGGATTCTCGATTATTTTATTGAGCATGCGCAATACAGCAGAATTATGCTGTTGAGAGGTCCTTATTTGATTGTGGCTGTGCGTTTCTCCACGAGCATAACGAGTTGAAGCCTAAATCACGTTACCGAACTTTCCAAACTACTATGTTTAAATAAAACATGCTGCGTACTACCCCACGGAGTAGGGGCTGCTCCTTGGGCTGAACACCTTGCTCGGCTGGAAATCTCCTTTTTTTGTTTACGGTCAAAGTGGTGATCCTAACATGATAAGAACACAGGGTGACCTGTGAATGAACACGCAACCTGCAATTATGTAGCGGCGCTGTAGTTGCGCCTCAAGCTGTACAAACCGTAGTTTTAGTCGCGCAATCAAAGTTTGCAAACAACTCTGTATATATAGAATTTGCTCTGACAAGAAGCAGTGGCCGTTTTCCGGGCTAAACTTTTTTCCCGGCGGGAAACCGGGAATCTCTCCTTTTCCTTTCCTGACCAAAGTGTTTACTACCCGACGTAACAACGCAATCTGCAAACCTTGGAAACTTCAAGCTCAAGAATCTCTTCTATTCGCTCCCAAGAAAACATCGTCTGCAGTTTTCAGCTTCTGCAAGCCAAACTGGCTTTACAAGGTTAATTGCAGTTCAATTTTCTTCAAGCTACTCTCTGCTATAGTGTTCGGAACAGCTCTGAGTCCTAATTGCTCGCATCTGCTTCCCGATATTCTCGCAGATTTACTATTTATCCTTCTTCTCGACTCACCGCCGACAAGACACTCCTGGTACTCGCAGCTTTGTGGTCCTTGCACCATCAACCTTCGATCCAAACTGTTACTATAAAAGATATTCTATTCTGTTCTATACGTGGCAATTTTCGTGTCATTTTTTTGTATTACTCCTGAATTTGCATGAAAACCTAAACAGGTGCCTTAAAATTGTATTTTATTGGTAAATCGATACTGTAATCCGTAGGGCTAAAAGCAATTTATGCGATTCCCATAAATGTTAAAAGCAGCTTTCATTAATCTAGATAATAATATAGCTGCCATGAGCTCTACACGTGGTATGGACATACCACGAATAAGAATCAAAATGCAAATGCGTTGTCACCGCTGAGGACTGAATGAGATACGGAGTTACAAGTAAAAATATATAACCGGACACAGGTAGTGAGAGTTAGTAAGAGTAAGCCTTTCTGTTAGCGATTACTATTGTGAGACATTTATATTATGTTTTTCGCAGTTGATAACTTTCTAAAATTTTCGAAAGCCCAGAGTCAGAAAAACACTGTCAACTGTATTTAAGAATTCCGTCATTAGAAGATGATAAGTCTTTAAGAACTCCTTAGTTCTGCTTGGAGATATATTCTAAGGATTACTCTAACATAAAGGAGCAGATAGTGGGCGTTTTTATTTTTTATTTTTAAATTCCTTTCTATATTTTGTCAGCCCACTCTGTTCCAATTAACTCATATTCTACGATCCGGTCTCCATTTGTATTTCTTTTGTTAACTAAAAAGAAAGTTGCATATTTTAGCCAATACCCCACAGTCACTATGCTGCACAAGTAACATGTTAGGCATATTTGTTATGCTTACAATATTTTCCCTAGATTATTACATTATTTAATTGCTAATAACAAATATTTTAAAGTCAAAATTGAAATAGCAATCTACAAATTAATGTCCCACAGCTGGGCATGAACCTCCTTTCGTTTTTGAGATTTTTGAAATAGGAAATAGACCGGCACACTGTCTGTGTTTGGCGCGAGTTTACAGACTACATATGACTTCGAAATATTTATAAATTTCTTGGACGAACCTAATTTTCACGATGTATTTTTTCACCAACGTGCTCGTGGTCATTCGGAATTAAAATTACAATGAATAATTTCGTTAGGGCCGGCGGGCATCGAACTCTGCTTTTACCGCGTTTTTATAAAGTCACTTTCTTGTTTGTCTGTCTGTCGTTACGGGTGAAATCTTGCAACTCAAATTTCGAGCACTTCTCGATGAGTTGGAGATTTGAAATTTTGAATATAGCTCAGAATCGGATGACAATGTAGGAATATAAAAGTGGTATATTAATTTTTAGTACAATATATTTAAAAAATCTTGTGTTAAATTGATGGTAAGTGGCTACTGCAGACTATGGACACCTGTAAATAACTTCAACAAAGGACGCTAAAGATACGCTGTCACCTCCGAGGACTAAGATGGAATGCTTATACCGGCTTTCTATACCCTTCAGACCAGAACGGAAAAGGAATCCTACACTATAAAATATTTTAATTAATATATTAGATAGATATATTAGAGAGATAGACATTCCATGCCTCGCGCCTGTCATTATATTAGCTCTATATCCTTACACTGAACACGGAAGTGCCTGCACTGCTGCTTGGCGGAAGAAATAGGAAAGAGGGCGGTACCGACCCAGACCTTCTAGTTACCAAGCGTAATTTTTTCCAAGTTCACTACTAATATTCAGACCATACTGTTTCTTTAACATCTTTTTTAATTTAATAAAATTATTCTATTTTTTTATATAGAGAGGGGCAAACGAGCATGGATTACCGCCGCCCATGAACAACTGCAACACCAGGGAATTGCAGATGCGTTGCCGGCCTTTTAAGAAGGAGTAGGCTCTTTCTTGAAGGTCCCTAAGTCGTATCGGTCCGGAAAAATCGCTGGTGGTAATCGATTCCACAAGGAAGTTGTGCGAGGAAGAAAACTTCTTCTAAATCGCACAGTGGTGGACCGCCAATCATCCAGATGGTATGGATGGTATCTCGAGTTCTGTCGCGATGTGCGATGGTGAAATTGAGCGGCTGGAATTAGTCGAACAATTCCTCAGAGCACCCCGTGGTAAATGCGATAAAATACGCAAAGAGATGCAACATCTCTACGCAGTGCCAGTGAGTCAAGCCGATCGGACAGAACTCGGTCGTCGACGATTCGAGCTGCTCTGCGCTGGATGCGGTCAAGTGGAAGGAGCTGGCTTTGGGGAGCCCTGCCCAGAGATGGGAACAGTATTCCATGTGGGGCCGAACCTGCGCCTTGTAAAGTTGCCATCGGTTTGCCGGCATGAAATACTGTCCCGCTCTGCTGAGCACGCCAAGCTTTTTAGAGGCCAATTTGGCCTCTTCCAAGTGACCACGAAACTGCACATCACTCGATATGTCGACACCGAGGATTCCGATACTGGCTGAGGCAACAAGGGGAGTTTTAGCGGTAAACGCGCAAACTTGTGTCTTCTGGGGATTGAACTGGACTAGATTTAGTCGCCCCCAGTCTGAGACTTTGTTCAACAAAGTCTCGACTTCAGACACAAGTTTGTTCCGGTACTCAGTGACGTTTTCCGAGAAATATTGGCACGGCCGGTGTATAAAGCATCACCAGTGCTGTCGTCTGCATAGCAATGAATGTTACCGGTTTGCAACATATCATTGATATGCAGAAGAAACAGCGTTGGTGATAGCACGCAGCCTTGTGGAACACCAGCGTTAATGGGCTTGTAATCGAGCATGCACCGTCTACTACGATCTTGACGCTCCGATCTGCAAGAAAACTAGTGATCCAATTGCACATCTCGAAGCCCATAGGAAGGGAGCTTCGAAAGAAGCGCTTTGTGCCAAACACGATCGAAGGCCTTCGCTACGTCCAAACTAACGGCCAACGCCTCTCCTTGGACTCCACTGCCTCCGCCCATCTATGAGTTAGGTAACCTAGAAGATCACCAGCTGAGCGACCTCGACGGAAACCGTACTGGCGGTCACTAATCAGCTGGTGATCCTCAAGGTACCGCATGAGCTGGCAGTTAATAATAGTTTCCATTACTTTGGAGAACAAGGAGGTGATAGCGATAGGCCTGTAGTTGGACGGATCTGAGCGGTCGCCTTTTTTAGGGATCGGGTGCACCAAAGCTGTCTTCCATGAGTTCGGGACTACACCTAGGGAGTAGGAGTACCGGAAAAGACGCGTTAAAACCGGTGCCAACTCCGGAGCACACGTCTTCAGCACAATAGGTGGGACTCCATCAGGCCCACTCGACTTGTTGACGTCCAGGGAGAGGAGTGCTTTACGCACCGAGCGCTGTAAACAGCACTTCCGCATGGAGCACTCACACCGCGGGATGGTCGGCGGTGTGTTCCCCCCGTCATCAAGAGTCGAGTTGCCTAGCAGATCGACTTTCCCCTTTGCGTCATCGGCCAGTGAGTCGTCCTCCCTGTGCAGAGATGGAAGAGATAGCTGACAGAAGTTCCCTTGGATAGGCTTGACGAGAGACCAGAATGCACGGGTTCCCGAAGGAAGGCAAACTAGTTTCTCGCCAATTCTGCCGATGTGCTCTGACTTTGCCTTGGCAATGACACTTTGAAGGACCTGAGGCGGAATTATACTTCTTTTTAAGAGCGCTAGTGTTTACATCCCGGACGTTGATGCGTCAGCCCAGGCCCGTAACATTCCTGCTTATAGCGTGATGCAACTTTACAGGAGCGACCAAACCATGGCTGAGTTCCGCCTCGATAGGCACCACAGATGATGGAATAAATAATTCCATTCCTGAAGTACCACATCAGTGACAGAATCAGCAACAACGTTGGGATCATCCGGCGAGAAGAACCCCCAAGGATAGGATGCAAAAGACCGCATCCATCCCAATCGGCTGACCTATAGTGCCAAACACGGCGGCGAGCTGCAGATCGCAACTGCGATAGGAGCGTGAGTGGCACCGTGTTCCGGATCAGACAATGGTCCGAAGAGCCAGAGGGGCATCGACGGAGACCTGATATCCGTCCGGATGAGAGGTCAGCAGAAGGTCCAACAGGAAGGTACATGGTCTTCCACATCTGGGATCCGCGTAGGCGAAGTAACCAGTTGTGTCAGACCATATGCCAAGGCAAAGTCATAAACAGATCTACCCGCATGATCGGTTAAACGGAACCAAGCCATTCAGCGTGGTGGGCGTTAAAATCACCGAGCATCACGATCTCTGCGGAAGGGACCTGTTGTAGCACGGAGTCTGCAGCCATTTGGACGTGGTCGATGAGTCGGTCTGTGTCGGCATTACCGCTATGGGACCTATAGAGGCACCCGTAGACGCGAGGATGGTCGTCGCTGTCTACGCGCAGCTATAGGATGGACAGGTCCGTACCTTCAAGACTGCCGAGGCGTCGATAACAGATGTTCTCTCTGACGTACACGCAAACTCCAGCCGGGGCACAAAGGAGTGTTCAATTTGTACCCCGGGCAGGAGAGATACAAGTATCAGCCGGAGAGGACACCTGTGTCTCGGTTAGAAAGAGCAAGGCCGATTTGCCGTCTCCAGATGGTAGTGGACGGCGTTAAGGTTTGAATGAAGTCCCTGATATTGCAGAAATCCACGGAAAGCGTAGCAGGGTTGCCTTTGTCTTTTGCTCCGCTTGCCCCGAGCAGGTTTCGTCTTGAGCGGAATTTCGCCCCAGAATACGCGGGGCAGCCTGAGCACCCACGCTCAAAAAGTAAGGTAGCATGGGCGTGGATGCTCAGCGAGATTCTCTAGGGATGCTGGTACCCTCCTGGGGTAGTCTTTCGTTTAATTCCACTACCATGTTGATTGGGATTGGGCCTCCGGCCACCTGCACTCACCAGGCGAAATGCAGAAGTAAACCTCTACTTCACGCTGGTATTCTGTGAGGTCGTGGTACCACCCCGGTTTGAGCCAGCCCATCCATGCGACAGCAAAAGCTGCCGCGTGGCTCTACCACTATTAAAATTGCTCTACCACTATTGCCTTTAACGAAAAAATAAGTAAACAAATCCGTACTGAAGTTAAGCATGAATAAGTACGAACATTTTCAATTTAATGTGCTCTTTTACTATAGAATTTAAAGACAAGATTGACATTATTTAACAAAGCACGATAAGAGATAGAACAATCCCCCTTTAATGAGTCAAGTAGTCTTGTTCACAGAGTCTAGTCAAGATAAACGATGAGTTTGTTATTTAGTGGCCTATACAAAATTGAATACAACTATTTGCGAGCAATTTTACGTCTATGTAGTTTTGTTTCACTATCGGTGAATTTCACACATAGCAAATTCTAAACTGCTATACAAAGTTCCAGGATATCACCTACAAAGTAATAAGTAGTAATAAGTAAAAGAAGAAGGAACTACATAATATCTGACATGTTGTTTTAAGTTTACATCTATATCGAACTGAGAAAAAATATAATATATTAGTACAAGCTCTTTCTAATAACCACTACCATATAATATTATCACATTTATCTCGTATGTGTCGTAAGAGGTGATAGATGGGAATGAAGCAGTAGATGGACAGCAGTATATTTCTGGTAACAACTCAAAATAATGAAACTCTGCGGTTGCCAACCAGCGTGGCAATGGAGCGGTCTATGTTCAGCAGTGGACTTTTAATAGATTGTAATTAATGAATGAAAAGCTCTATATGTCTCCTTTTCTTGCTAACGACCTCAAAACTACAGCTATACTTACTTGAATCCTGCATCTCTATACCTAGTGATTCAAACTAAGTACCTAATTACCTATCAAGTGGCAATGGGTCTTAACATCAAACTTTATATTAAGTGTTGGTGGAATTTTCCATACAAAATTAATAAGTAATTTCAGTTATAGACCGTA
This sequence comes from Parnassius orleans, assembly GCA_029286625.1. Classification (NCBI taxonomy): domain Eukaryota; kingdom Metazoa; phylum Arthropoda; class Insecta; order Lepidoptera; family Papilionidae; genus Parnassius; species Parnassius orleans. Next base: position 10,761 of record JAGSMP010001940.1, read on the forward strand.
TAACTTTTTTTTATTTGGGGAAATGCCTACGCATAAATACACAAAATAGGCGCCCTAAAATAGACTGCTTAGTAGGAGGGATATTTGTCATATAGACAGGCGTAGATGGCTACACTCCTTTGAGACTAGTCGCCGTGTTAGGTCTCGGTCTTTTGGTCTGGAGAACATTATGGAATATTTATAATATAACATAAGTAAAATAAATTTCTGAAGGCTGATATCTTTTGAAGTCGGGCCTTTACGCGTAATTCAGTCTTCAGAAGCTAGTATTTGGAAAATGTATACTTTTTAATTTTTGAAGTCAGGTTTTTATATAAAGATTAATTATATTTTAGTATATATATTCAAATCAAACTATTATCGTAAATCTTTTAAACATAAATAAACGCTTAAGACAATTAAAAATATGTTTTGACCTTAATTACACTACATTAGTAGCAACGTAGCGTCATTTGCAAAATTAAAAGCCACTTTGTTTCCCAGAAAAAGGGTCTGAGATTAGAAATTAACATTTCCTTAATTTATCCGCTTTTATTTTATATAGGATTTTCATTTCATTTTTTTTTTGAAGTGACTAAATAAATAAAATATTATTAAAAATATAAAATTCTAAAGAACAACAGCTTCTTAAAGTATATACTATATTATAAGAGTAATATTAGTCCGTTCTTTCATATCCGCAATTTCATATCTAAACCGCATCTAAAATGCCTTTAGTGCACGACATACGAGGTGATCCAAAAGTAATGATAATGAAAATAAAACACGGTAATTAAAGTTAAAATAATAATTTATTTTTCTACATAGTCTCTAACAAATCAATACATTTAGTCCATCTTTTTCTAAACCCAGGTTCCTTTGAAAAAATTTCTTTGTCTTGACCCTCCCAAAACGCTTCAACAGCGGCTATTACTTCGCTATCGTCTTCGAATTTCTTGCCTCGGAGGCGTTCTTGAGCCGAGGAAAGGGTAGAAATCACTAAGAGCTAGATCTGGCGAATAGGAGGGTGTTCGAGCAGTTCGATCCCGTTTCTTGAATGGCAGCCATCGCAACTGCGGCTTTGTGAGCCAGTGCGTTGTCTTGGTGAAACAACTCCAGCTCGCAGTTTGCCGCGTTTTTTCCTAATGGCCTCCGTAATCTTCTTATTTGCTGCATAGTAGAGCCCGTAATAGTGGCTCCCTTTCCAAATATTCCACCATAATTATGCCTTGAGCATCCCAAAAACAGATGCCATGCCCGCCGAACTTGAAACTTTGAATTTCTTTGGCGTCGGTGAGGAGGCTCTGCTTCAAGTCATCGATTGTTGTTTCGTTTCAAGATCAAAATGGTGGATCCAGGTCTCGTCCATAGTCACAAAACGGAACAAAAATTTTCTTGATCTGTTGGAACTTTTCGAGATTGACCCTCGAAATGTCAACTCGATTTTCTTTTGCTCGTCGGTTAACATTCTGGGTACCCAACGCGCAGAGACCTTTTTCATATGCAACTCGTTCGCAAGGATTCTTTGAACGCTGCCATGAGATCCTGTGACCTCAGCTACATGCCTAATGGTCACTCTTCGATCTGCCAACACAACATCTTCGACTTTTTTCACGTTGTCTTCAGTGAGGGACGTGGATGGGCGTCCTTCGCGATGTTCATCTTCAGTGGATGTTCTGCCCAGTTTAAACTCCTTGGCCAGCGTGCAACTGTATAATATGGAGAGCAGAGTCCCCAATGTTTCTACTAAGTCACTGTGTATGTCTTTTGAAGACATTTTTTCAAACAGAGGTACTTGATGACAGCTCTAATTTCGTATTTCTCCATGTTGATGTTATCTCTTTGACAGTTCGTATTCAAATGAATGTATCTCCCGGAAATCGTGATCTATTTATATGATTTTTAGGCTGACAGTGAGTATATAAGCAAGCAAAAATATTTTTTGGATTTTATGCGGACCTGAAGTAACCGATTATCATTACTTTGGGATCACCCTCGTAATACCCTAATTTTTTAAATATTTTTAAGTTATATATTATTTGTTATTCTTAGCCGTCTTAATTTTGTTGCAAATATGTAAAGATTTGGCTGTGGAGCAGCAAACTCTTTTAAACATTTTAGAATAATTTTTGACATATTCTCCAAAAGCATCGGAAAGAATATATGTTCATTTTAAAGTTCATATAATCTTCGTCTGCTCTTATGAATTCCTACTGTCGCCCACTCATTAAATGCCTTGCGACTGCTTCTGGAGAATGTTTTAGAAGTAAATGTTTTATTAAATTCATTGCTTATAAGGGTAAATAATACTGCATATAAATAGTCTGCATTGTTCTTATAAGAAAGCGATGGAAGGTTTTTTACCATATTACTTCTAAATCTCTCCAGGCGTTTTGAATTAATAGGAACAAACACAATTTTCTCAATTACCTGTTTATTGTGCATATAAGGTAATGAAACCAGTTGTCCACAGTGATCTGAACTAAGTTTTTGAATTATTAATTTGTTGATTGGTGCAACACCTGTAAAAATATTATCAATACAAGTTGTGATCTACTCTCTATATCTCGTGACTGGGTAGGCTTTGTTCATTAATGAGACACAACTTGGGATTAGCTAAACGTAGATATGTCGTAAGTAATCCTCTCGTGTCTCAGTAACCGAGCAATAAATGTCATTTGATTCATTTACAGAAAGAAAAGAATCATCAATGGAAATCATCTATAGTATGTATGCATACTCGTATGTATGTAATAGGTCGGGAAAAAGTTTCTTCATATTTTGTTTGTATAAAATTGAAGAAAAATCTCATTGGTTGTACTGTTTGTATCCGGCTGGTTTTAATATCAATACATATAGGACATTAAGAAAAGAAATATAAAAAGTAAAAACACTTTCTCGCCATTTTTAAATTGTTTTCTGTCCGGAAAATGAGTGAATCTAACGAAGAAATTCAATACATTCTGAAGTTTTTTACTAAAAGGAAAAAATGTTACTCATGCCGCGAAAAAAATTGTGACGTTTATGGACCAAATGCAGTGTCAGTAAGATTAGCACAAAGTTGGTTCAAGCGTTTTCAGTCCGGGAATTTTGATGCCAAAGATGCAGCTCACTCTGGTCACCCTTATACGGATAAAGTCGATGCCATTTTTGAAAAGTGGAGCAAAATCGGCATATTAGTAGTGAGAAAATTTAAAATTAATTATATTTTTATTATTAAAAATTAAAAAATTAGTAGTGAAGAATAGCCGAGGAATTGAGGATTCTGTGACCTACATGGTGCCTGTACCCCATGCCGTTGATGGAGACTAATATTTAAAGCCAAAGGGCCGAGGACGGACTCCTATCAGGAGAGGCCGTGTTGGAAATGAGGCTAAAAAATAAAAGAAATACGAACAAATGAAGGTAGAATGGTAATCTCCCACTTGTTTTAGCATTATAAAGTATCGCTCAGGCGACTAAGAGGCATCAGTCTGTAATTATACGGGTCTCATTGTTCTTACTATGCCCGTTAGGGTATTCTACTAGTGTAGGCAAGGAAGATCGTGTTGCTGAGAGGGCTGCCTATGTTACATTGAGATGGGTAGTGATGCTGTTGGTTTGCATACTTTGGTGTTATTATGTAATTGGGTCCTGATAGTAAGCAGCGTTTGTTACCGAGTAGTCTTCTTTTATTTAAATACTTTTGGAATAATTTCTAACATCAGACGTGGAATAGTTTCTTACAATATTATTATAAACGCTAAGTAATATTATGATGGGTCTATAATTGCGTTAATTTAACGTTTAAAAATATGTTTCTCTCTAAAACATTTAAAACGAATGTTGGTGCTCATTTTCTAAAATTGGTTCAAAACTACTAAGTTCCGTCATTATTATAATTATCTCTATTTTATTTTATCAAGATATTATGTATCTTATGTATTAAATTGTCTTATATAATTATGTTTATAGACACACATAACCGTTACCGTTATTTCATTATCTTGTGTATTATTTAGATATGTGTGTATATATTTACTTATATTTTTATGTTCTCCGTAACCGCCTTCGTAGTGTTGTCACTGCCCTAAGGTTCACTAGCACAGAATGCTTTTCGTATTAAGTCCGCTTTTGCACCTATACTGTTTGTAAGGTTCAGTAAAGGTTAAATAAATAAATAAACTTTGTTGTGTATTAAGTAATAATTTCTTAACTAACACATACTCCTGCAGCAGCGAATTGTTCTATTTGTTCCTGTTTCTATCAGTAGGACGTATATATGTTGTATTTTTACTTTTTTAATACACATTTAGTAAGATAGTTTCAAATTAATCTCTACATAGTATAAAACAAAGTCGCTTCCGGCCGTATGTGCGCTTAGATCGCAACTACGCAACGGATTTTAATGATTTTTTTGTGTGTTTGAATGGGTCCCTAGATGGTTTAGATCTACATTTGGACCCGTCAGGTGGCGCTGTTGTCAAGATCCTGAAATCGCCCGTGCGAAGCCGGGGCGCATCGCTAGTTAATAATAAATTCATGTTTATGATTAAAGAACGTATTTTTGTTACATTTATTTATAATTCATCACTACCCACTTGAAATTACTAACATTTTAAGGAATAATGTACGCAAAATATTAGTCCTATTTTAATCGTTGGTGAATAGTACTAAATTACTTTTTTTGTTTTAATATTAAGTATTATAGGTATACTTGATGTATTATATTTTATTTACTATATATTTTACGTGCACACTTTTAATCTTAAAAATTAACTAAATATCTTCTTTTTTTGTCTGTATGAGAAACTGTGTGAGGAGACCGCCGCCCTTTATTTCTACATTGTCTAGTTTAGCAGGTAAATATAAATCAATTCTATCTTAAATAAATATAGGCAGCAATGAGTTGCAACGCTGGGGGCCGCAGGTTCGAATCCGCACGGAACAAGTACATGTTTGTATGGCCCACAAATAATCGTTCCGGGTCTGGATGTTTGTCCTTGTGCAATTTATGTATGTGAACTGTGTAAAATCCTAATGTAGGGTAACGTTTTAAAGAAAAAAAAAGATCTACGCATTGCAAAAGGCATGCAGAGGCGTGAACCACTACACACATTGCAAATATAAAAGCAACTGTATGAAAATCACACATTGCAAAAACGGCATCACACCAATTGCAACAGTCATCTCATCACGAGACTATCGTTCGGTTAGAATATCCGCGTGACATGGCTGGAAATGTATATGGAAAGCTGAGCAAGCGTCAGACGTCCATTTGCCGCGCCAAAGCACCATATGTTCGGCGGCCGCGAGCCGTAGCTCGGCAATATCAGCAAGAAACAGCAGGCCGCAGTGGCGTAGCCTCAATCTTATCAAGGCTCGGCCACACACTGACCATGTCCAATTAGTCGTCGACTATTTGGAGTAAACTGTAACACTTATCAACACATTAGAATACGAAAAGCTACTTAGTTTTCAATTCATAGCACGTTAAAGTTAATGCTTTATTTTGATACATCGCTTAAACATTTTAAACTTCAAAATGTAGGTCACATTTGGCATGAACTACCAAATATAACAAAACTCGAGCAAGTTAAATTTCCACTGAATGCAAACTAGAACTTATCTAGAATACCTCTTTTCAATATTCCTTTCAATATTTGTTAACATATTTGGGTACGTTAAGAATAAGAAAAGTACTTACAGGTACCCTAATATAAATCGAACAAAAGATTTAACTTTTGATCAAAACATTTGACTTTAAACTTTACTTTACACTTTAGTGGTACGTCAATGTCGTAAATAGGACAGCTTTCATTACAACCCCAAACATAAAAACAAAGGCATCAATGCGAAGCACATTTTAGTGTTCACGAACGTAATAAAATTATTAAATAAAAGGATTTAACTTTTGGCTTAAAAATTTCACATTATACTTTAACTTTACACTTTAAAGATACGGCCATATCGTATGTAGGACACCAAATTTCATTATGACATTTTACATGAAAACAAAGTCATCAATGCGAAATGCATTATAGTCCTTCACAAACGTAATAAAATCAAAAGAAATTTAACTTTTCTTAAAACATTTCACTTTACATTTTACTCTACACTTTGATGACATTTAACATAAAAACAAAACGCGAGGCACGTCATTGTTTTTCACCAACACTATTTAAAGATTATATGTGAGTGATATCAGGGACTTTATCCCACTTCTGATGTAAGAAAGTATTCCGCTTCTGATGTTAGAAATTATTTCAAAAGTATTTAAATAAAAGAACACTACTCGGTAACAAACCCTGCTTACTATCAGGACCCAATTACATGATAACACCAAAGTATTCAAACCAACAGCATCACTACCCATCTCAATGTAACACAGGGCAGCCCTCTCAGCAACACGATCTTCCTTGCCTACACTAGTAGAATACACCAACGGGCATAGTAAGGACAATGAGACCCATATAATTACAGGACTGATGCCTCTTAGTCGCCTGTGCGATACTATACTGCTAAAACAAGTGGGATTACCATTCTACCTTCATTTGTTCGTATTTATTTTTATTTTTTTACACTCATTCCCAACAATATATAATTAATTTGTTATAACTTATGTTTATTAAAGTATGCTTTATGTTTAGTCACTTAATTAATAGTAAGTATACATTAATTTTTAATGTTTTAGACGACTTTAATTATTTTATTGGTTTTAGCATTAAATATCAACTTTTCGAGAGAATGCGAATGACCTTTCATTTGGTTATTTCTAGAACATTTTTAATTAAATAAAACCATTATTAAATCGAAAATACGTAAAATTATCTTTTGTAAACAGAAAATTTTGACGTGCGTAATCGGAAAAAGTTTAACACTGAACAAAGAACCAAAAATTTGTAATTCTTGTGTTTTCTGTTGGATTTAAGAAATGGGCTTCCAACTCAAGTATTTTGATAATGATTTCTTATATTTACGCGAATACTACACATTTAAATAAAACTACTTTTACAGATTTTATCGCGTATATTAACTTATTTTATATGCCCGACGTTTATTTTATATGAAGAGCGTCGATTCTTCACGCGTATGTGAAGAATCGACGCTCTTTACATTCCATAGAGAAGATGGCTGGGTGCTACCATCTGCTTGGGATCCTATAATTAATAAAATTAAATCCCAACCCAAGCATACAAATGAAAGACTTCAAGATACTGTAAGTTCATACTGCAAGTTAATACTGCGTAGATCGGAACAAAATTAATAATTTTAAGCTGGTGGTAGCCGCGATTAACGACGACATTGGAACGTCAAACACCTCAGTCCCCCCGTGACCGTAAAATGAGTTAATATACGCGATAAAATCCGTAAAACTAGTTTTATTTAAATCAAGTACTTTGAATTATGGTTCTCATTAATATTTGTATAACTTTAATTTAAACCAAACTACGATGGACTTTGAATTGATGCAACAATAACATTGCTTAACTTTCCAATAATTTAGAGAAAAGTTAACTTCTTCTTAACTTTTCCATCAATTAAAAAAACATAGAAATACATTATTTTTTATTACTTAATTTATATCTTACCTTTACCGTTACAACCTATTAAAGTCCACTGCTGAACATAGGCCTCCCCAGTCCACCTGATTTCAAGTGACTACTGCAGCCCACGGACACTGCCACCAACTTCAAACAGATAACGATACGATAACGTATGTATGAATATAATATTTTAGGTGTACATTATTTATATCTGTGTGAATGTGAATGACAGGAGAAATTGTGTGATAAGAGAAAAGTGTGGTTTCCAAATGATGCTGTAATCAGGATTAAGAAAGGAATGCTTCGGTGGCTTGGTCATGTAGAAAGAATGAACGAGGAAAGAGTTACAAAGCAAATTTATTGCAGATGTGAACGACAGAGTCGGAAGGACACTCTAGACGAAGGTTTATTGACCAAATTGGCGATATATTGAAAATGGACCAGATTAGAGTACCCTTAACCGCGAGCATGTATGCGTAGATATATGGATGTAAAGGAGGTGAGAGGTGTGTGTCAGCATCATGCCAAATGGAAGGCCGTAGTCTCTGTCTGCCCCTCTGGGTTACAGGCGTAAGAGTTATGTAATATTGTGTATATGTATGTATGTATTATTTATATTAAAATAACTCAAATTATAATAACCACAACTGTAAAATCACTGCAAATAAATGCTTACAGTGAAAATTGCACGTTGCCGTGTTTCAACTTCATACATTTTAAAAATATTTTACGCATTGGTGAAATATAGAAACGTGTAATGGCGGTGTAAGGATATCCACTACCGCATATAATCCCGTGGGTGTTGTAAGAGCCGACAGAGGGAAACAAATCAGGAGATGGGCAGCAGCGTCTTCCTAATAACGACTAAAAATTAAAAACCGCGGTTGCCAACCCGCTTGCTAACTATGCGTGGCAACTATGGCAAATATCCCCCCTATGTTTAGCTGTAACGGTAACGGTAAAAAAAGAAATGATACATATTTTGAATTATTTGACTTGTAACTATGAATAATGGTAATCTATAAATCACAGCTAGGCATAGGCTCCTTGAGAAAGTTATAGAGCAGAGTAAGATCCGCTCGGTGCTTTTAAAATGGAAATAAACTGACAGGTTTGTCCCACCACCCCGTAGCAAAATATATTATATTCACCATATGAGGTATTCACCATATAACATAAGGCAAGAATGAATTCGCATGTTTGATATTATTTTAGTAATAATAAACATACAACATAAGATCTCTCTGTTCTAACTTAACTCACGTCACGCTGCGTCGTTTTAATCCTTATGACACTTAGCTTACGACATAGGAAAACACCTATGGAAAACAACACCTGAGCCCCTTTAAGTCTCTTAAACCCCAGCGCGGCGGAGACAATACTTCGTTCTACGTTACAATCCGTTTTGTTCAGCAACTTAAAACTACTTAAATTTAGTATAAGTTGGTAAAAGATTATTTTGATTAATAATTGTGTGTTTTTTTTATAAATTGACACGTTTTTAGATGTAAAACACAGGCATAAGAGTGGAGATTCCCTAACATCCAGCTAAAAACACTTCTTGCAGCTTAAACGCCAGTTACTATCACTAAAAAAAACATTCATAAGAGCCTTGGTTCCTGTGGGAAAATCTGCCACTAAAAGTTTTATTGCCGTGTCGTGATGGTGCCATTATTCCATTTGATCGCGAGGGTTTCATTAAAGAGAAAATGGGAAATTTGAGGAAATTCTTATAGACTCCGAAAATGACGTATAATTACCTTGTATACGAGAGTTGATACAAAATATCTAGATCGACAACAGAGAGCAGAGCCTCCTGACGGTAAGTGAATGCTGTGGCTCATATTATACAATCGCATTTATCCTCGATTTAGAATCAAAACTTATGCCATCAAAACACCCAGACGAAATCCCAGGCACAAAAGTGTCTTACCTTCTAGAAAAACTAGCTAACCTTGCAAAAGCAGGCTTCCACTTCCTTATTAGAAATGTAAGGGTAACAATCAATCATACAATCAACCTGATGATAAGTGAATGCTGTAGTGATCTATCCTCGATTAAGAATCTAAATGCAAATGCATTATCTACCCTGAAGACTAAGATCACGTTGACAGTTAAAGGAATGTCACGGTGACAGTTAAAAGGGCCTTCTGTTTCCATCACTCACCATAATATGAAACACTGTTGATTAATTTAGCATCTATTTTATTCTGCACTATGTAAGACCAAGGTTTTTCCCCTATTGAGCCCACCTTTGTCTTTCTTTCGATCTTGCTGCAGTTATAATAGAGCTTCAAGGTAGTTCTATCTCATAAAAAATGTTTCGATCATTTCGGAACTCTTCGCATAGTTTCCTCCCCCCCCCCTTAACATGGTAGCGGAGTTAAATAAAACACTGCCCCAGGAGGGTACCAGCACCTCTGGTGACAGAGAATCCCTTGCTGAGCATCCACGCCCAAGCTACCCTACTCTTCCGCTGCTCAGGGCAAGCGGAGCAATAAGACATAGGCGACCCTGCCACGCTATCCGTAAATTTCTACATCACACAACAGGGGACTTCATTTAATCCTTAACGCCGCACACTACCGTATGGAGACGGCGAAGCCGGCCCTGCAATTTCTAACCGAGATACAGGTGTTCTCTCCGGCTGATACTTTGTATCTCTTCTACCCTGGGTACGAATTTGAACACCCTTTGTGTCCTGGGCTGGAGTATTCGTCAGAGAAGACATCTGTTTTCGACGCCTCGGCAGTCTTGAAAGTACGGACCTGTCCATCCTATGGCTGCGCGTAGACAGCGATGACCATCCCCGCGTCTACGGGTGCCTCTATAGGTCCCATAGCGGTAACGCCCACCACGACGAATGGCTCGTTTAACCGATCATGCGGGTAGATCTGTTTATGACTTTGCCTTGGCATATGGTCTGACACAACTGCTTACTATGCCTACGCGGATCCCAGATGTAGGGATCATGTACCTTCCTGTTGGACCTTCTGCTGACCTTTCATCCGTACGGATATCAGGTCTCCGTCGATGCTCCTCTTGGCTCTTCGGACCATTGCCTGATTCGGAGTACGGTGCAACTCACCCTCCCATCGTGGTTGCGTTCTGCAGGTTACCGTCATTTTGGCACTATAGGTCGGCTGATTGGGACGGGATGCCGTCTGTTTTGCAACCTAACCTTGGGGACGGGTTTGCTTCTCGCCGGATGATCCCAACGTTATTTCTGATTCTGTCGCTGATGTACTTCAGGGAATAGAACTTTTTATTCCATCCTTTGTGGCGCCTATCGGAGGCAGAACTAAGACATGGTTTGGTCACTCCTGTAAAATTGCATCACGCCATAAGCAGGAGTGCTACCGGGCCTGGGCTGACGCATCAACGTTTCGGGATGCAAACACACTAAACACCTTTAACCTCTTAAAAAGAAGTATAATTCCGCCTCCAGGTCCTTCAAAAGTGTCATTGCGAAGGCAAAGTTCTGACTTTGTTCTCGCCAATTCTTCTGTCGATGTGCTCTGGCACATCACAGGGAGGATGATTCACTGGCCCATGCCGCAAAGGAGAAAGCCGATCTGATAGGCTCTCTCTTTGCGTCCATTTTGACTCTCGATGACGGGGGAACATACCGCCGACCATCCCGCGGTGAGAGTGTTCCATGCATCGGATCACCATTTTTTGCAGATCGGAGCATCAAGGTCATAGTAGACGGTGTATGCTCCTATTACAAGCCATTGACGCTGGTGTTCCACAAGGTTGCGTGCTATCACCAACGCTGTTTCTTCTGCATCTCAATGATATGTCGCAAACCGGTAACATTCATTGTTATGCAACGACAGCACTGGTGATGCTTACACACCAGCCGTGCCAATATTTCTCAGGAAAACATTGCCGAGTACCGGAACAAACTTATGCCTGAAGTCGAGACTTTGTTGAACAAAGTCTCGGATTGAAACGACTAAATCTGATCCAGAAGACACAAGTTTACGCGTTTAACGCTAAAAGAACCGCTTTATCGTATCTCCTCTCAGTCTCTCCTCTCAGTATCAGGGCACCCCTTGTTGCCTCAGCCAGTATCGGGATCCTCAGCGTCGACATATCGAGTGACGCAGTTTTGTGATCACTTGGAAGAGAAGGCCAAATCGGCCTCTAAAAAGCTATGCGTGCTCAGCAGAGCGGGACAGTATTTCATGCCGGCACACCGCCAGCAACTTTATAAGGCGCAGGTTCGGCGTAATTCCTCACATGGAATACTCCCCAGTGCCAGCTCTTTCCATTTGATTGCATCTAGTGCAGAGTGGTTCGAATCGTCGGCGACCGAGCTCTTTCTGATCGGCTTGATTTACTGGCACTGCGAAGAGATGTTGCACCCCTTTGCGTATTTTATCGCATCTACCAAGGGGAGTGCTCTGAGGAATTGTTCGGACTAATTCCAGCCGCTCAGTTTCACCATCGCACATCGCGACAAAACTCGCGATACCATCCATACCATCTGAATAATTGGCGGTCCACCACTGTGCTATTTACAAGAGGTTTTCTTCATCACATAATTTCCTTGTGGAATCAACTACCACCAGCGATTTTTCCGGACCGATTCGACTTAGGGACCTTCAAGAAAAGAGCCTACTCCTTTTTAAAAGGCATAAAAAAATTAAGCGAAGATAGATGTAGATGTCTGTGGGCCACAGCATCAACTGGCATCAGGTGGACTGTGTACTCGTTTGTCATCCCTATTCTATTAAAAAATCTATGGGGAAAGCATGGGAGGATCTATATTCAGCAGTCGATATTTGATAGGCTGTAATAAATGAAAAAATTAATGGTTTATTGTAAGAACACACACAGATAAGAATGATCTCTTGTATTTTTAGCTAACTTCAAAAAAGGGGGATGTTTACATTCGATTATATTTGATACAGATTTTTGTATGTATGTTACGCGATATATTCGTCAATCGTAAACCGGTTTTGACTATTTTTATTAGAATAAATCCACCGCCAAGGGTGGGGAAAATAGAGGATGAAGTTTTTAATGTAACTATTTAGGCGATATTTTAGTTGTTACTTGAGCTAGTGATATTGCTTAGTCCACTCAAAAGGGTCAAAGTAATTAGTTTTAATGAAAAATGTTAATAAGCCGACTTCAGAGAAATAAAAGGAATCAAATAATTACCACATAATAACTTCTGAAGTCGGGGCTGTAATTCTTCTAAACACCATGTCTTAGCACCGACTTTTGAAGCTGTTACGTGGAAATTATTTGATCATTTTTAGCTCTTCGATGTCGGCTTACACTTTTAAATAACAATATAATTTTTGTATTTTTTTTTAGTATAAGAGTGACACAGTCCATCTAATGGTAAGTAATTAATGCGGTTTATAGACATCGTCGTTTCTCCTCGTTTAAGAATCAAAATTTATTTATACAAATAGTTTTACACAAAATGAGTTTGTATTATATTGTAACATAATCCTATACGACAAAGGTCAGTCGTTTTGGGCCCACTACAAATTTTAATGACCCTTAATGGTATTACATACAAAAAAGTTACCAATTTATTATAATAAATGGCCTATAGATTTTATAAATATCTAAACGGAATCAAGAAATCTAAAAAAATGAGTGGTTTTGATATTCCGTGTTCTGGTTAATGTGATATGGGAAAACAGGCGTGTAATGAATCATTTTGCAGTTCCTATTAAAAAATGTTTTTACAAAGATAACTTATTATATACATATTATATTTATACTTATTTGTATATTATATATTTATTACTAAAAAGGGATACCACTGAGATTTTTATCCTATTTCTAAAAGTGTTAGCTTATATCATATAACATGGTTCAAAGACACCGTGGAACGAAACGCTATTTTGTCATTGACTTCCGTGCTGGGTAATAACCGACGGCCATATTATCATAATATAAGCATCATATCTATGTCTGTGCCGGCGGCCGGGTATTACTTTACGGCATTGACATTCGTCACGCTGCTGTTTTTTGTACTTATTTGTGGATTTCAACACTGTGCGAAGACAATAACTAGCCGAGACAGGAGCAGATGTGCGCCAACTTTTATATTTGTGGATTTCTCAAGAGGTGAGTATCTTATCTTATGGAATGCGAAGAATTCAACTGTACAAAACCTACAATTGATTTAAAGTTTCAAACTTTTATGTGAAATATATCTTATTTTTGTCACTCTCGAAGTTCTAGTCCAAAAATATTATACTACGGAAACGAAAACTACTAATTTTCGTTTATAATGTATTACATTTTATTTCATTTTACTGAATATTGAGATATGGTACGATTTTTAGAAATAATAATAAACGACCCACACCACAGACACTTAACGATCTATACTTACATGTTTTAGTACTTAATTATTTTAAGTTTGTAAATATACTAATAAATATCCTTCATATTACTAACAAATTCATATGTCAATGTCTAATCAATGCAACAAGTGTTGGATTATATTATACAGGTTAGCCAAATATTCCAGATTATGTATTTAATTCGCCAATGATATTCGAAAATGAAAACTGACGAGTTAAAAGTATATGAGTGTATAATACAAGTTTACTTTTGCTCCTAGAATTTTGGAAAATCTATAATTTATGTTGAATTACCTAAAACAAATGACAAACACAATTTTATTAGTATGTTAAAAGGTAAAAGTGTCAAAGTATTGAAGTGTTATGTTATTGGTAAAATCTAATTTCATTAATAGATAAAATAAAATCACACAAAATATACACAAATCTATGTTAAAAGTGTCTGTCAGAGTAACTATATCCACAACCGTTACATCCAATCAAAAGCCCATTGCTGAACATAGACCTTCCTCAGATTTCCTCAAGGAGGATATTTGCTATAGTTGCCATGCTTAGTAGACGAGTCAGCAACCACAGTTTTTATTGTTAGTTGTTAATAGAAGATTGTTAAATTCAGAAGGAATGTACACACATTCCTTCTGAATTTATTATTTATAGATATAGATAACATTAAAATAATTGGATGTTATTAGGAATACATATTAGTGTTAATATTTGATTAAATACATCTACTATTTATGTTTATTATATTTAAACTCCATCAGGGAAGCAAGAATTTTGTTTACATTATTTTTATTTTATTTTGTTGATTGTAGGTAATGTACATTCTTTCTGAATTTAATATTTCTTTATTTTTTATTTGCAATCCCAATTTTTCAGTTACACCTACTTGATGCAGTTTGTTGTAACTGCCTAAGAATATTGCAAAAATATTGAAACTGCTCATTCCATTAGAAGATTTGTATTCACGTGGATCTTTAATTTTAAGAGCTCACCACACACGGGCTGTGCTAAATAACTCAGCAGAAAGAGATATTATTTTGCAGTGGATACCATCACACCAGGTACTTACTTTACTTTAACAGCCTGTAAGTGATCCCTGCCTGAAATAGGCTTGCCCGGAGGAGTTGGCATAATCGCTTTGGCACACAGATTGATGTTTTAGTATCATACACCTGCACTACAAACAATTTGGCTATTCACCACCAGGTTATCTTTAACTTTACAGCCTATCAAAAGTCTACTGCTGAACATAGACCTTCCCACAGATTGCCTTATAGGAGATATTCGATAACTACAGTTTTTTTCTTTAGTTGTTATTAGATAGATGCTACTTTCCTTACCTTACCCCATATTTGTATGCCTTTGTACTTAATACACAAGTAATATTTTTACCTTAAATGAAATTAGTGTAAATAAAACGTCTAAGAACTTGTACTTAGTCAAATAATGTTATAATTCTAAAATAACTACTTCACTTGTTTACCTTTCTGATTTGATGTATTTTTATTTCTTTTACCTTAGTGGAATCTGGTTTACTACAAAAGTATTATGTAGGAAACAAGTACATGCTATTTATATATAATTTAATAGGCATTAAGACTGTTTATTAGTAATAAAGATTGAAATAAATATAATATTAATAAATATTATTATTTAGATGGTAGACACTGTAAAATTATAGTCTGTTCACTTAGTTGATGAAAAAAACAACTTTTCAGGTGGATCATTTAGAATGAGTCTGCAATCTTGTCGGGCGAGAGCTTCTACAACTGTATGGAGACACAAATGATAACAGGAATATGGAATTACAATCCATGAATATTGAAGACACCGGTAACATCCGACAATCACCCTTATGCCTGTAACTGTAACTCCTGCCATTTCCAGAGCGGCATCAACAATTACTATAATAATATGCAGACCTTTTCTATCAAAAGGTTTAAATTATTTCTTAAGCAAAATTGTCTAGTAGGGTTATTATATGTACTACTAGAGAGTACATGACTGATAATAACCCTGGGAATGAGGTAATCGCTACCATGCTGTTTCTAAATGTTTTCAAAACAATTGTATAAAATATTATATTGTAAAATGTGCTTTTTTAAAAAAGTCTCGCTGGGTTTCTTGCTGGTTCTTTCCAGGACAGAGGTTTTTTTGCGAACCAGTGGTAAAAGTAAAAAATGACTTTTAATAAGTATTATGTATTGTAATCTATATTGAATAAAAATGATTCTATTCTATTCTGTGGCTAGTTATAAGCGTGCTGCTTCTACTTCCCGTCACTGTATTTTTAAGTTATGTAATCATTTATCTAGATTCTTAATACCTAAACTACTAAAAGAGAGATTGCTGATTGATAACTCATTTTATGTGCCACTGTGCGCTCGTATTTGTGAATACCACTGAAATGAACCTCACAATGATTGGAATAATTTATACACAAGTAGTAATGATGCATATTTATATAGTAATATAAATATGCATCATTACTATATGGTAGTTTTTGCCATAGTTGCTGCGCTTGTGGCAACCAAAGCTTTTTGTGGTATTCTATAGGGAGATGTTGCTGCTCATATCCTGGTATCTTTATTTTACTCTGTTACGACTTTTACGACACCATACGGGACGAAACGCGATAGCAGTTGATGGAAGTGCTATACAATATTTTACATTACATATTTAATTTAGGGAAGACCTATGTTCAGCAGTGAATTGTTGTAATGATGACGAATAATAATCAATAAAACTTGTAATTATTGTTGCTTACTTGACCTGTTTCTACTGTGCCTTATTATAAATAAAGCGCCAAATTTATAAATAAACGCCGAGCAAGTTGAATAGATGCTCTGGTACCTTTTCGTATCTCTTTCAATTGACAATCTCCTTTTGTTTTTTTATAGAATAAGTGTGACAAACGAGCGCACGGTACACCTGATGGTAAGTAGATGCTGTGGCTCATAGACATCTACATTTATCCTCGTTTAAGAATCAAAATGCAGATGCATTGTCACCCCGAGGACTAAGATGGAGTGCTTCGTTTCCAGTAAAAGGACTTCGGTTCTCTACACTCACCATACGAAACACAGGAGCATTGTTACTATTTTACGCTGGTAGCGTTTTCCGTGAGCGTAGACTACCCGGTCGAGCCGTATCCGTACATAACTAGTTTAAAACTTCTTCATCATTACAGCCCTACACAAGTCCACTGCTGAACATAGGCCTCCCCAAGGAATTATACAAAGCACGGTCCTGAGCCACCTGCATCCATCGACTTTTTGAATGTCTTACCAGGTCGTCACTCCATCTAGAGGGTAGCCGCCCCACACTGAGCTTACCGGTACGAGACTGCTACTCGAGAATTTTACATTTTAGCTTCAATTGTGGTTGGATGTAAACATGCTAATCAATCAACACATATTAAAAGAATGTCCTGGCACTGCACCTCGCGGCCTGTGATACTTATAATAGACTGCTTTAAGAATATGATGATTTTACAATAATAAACAATAAAAATGCAGTGACAATACAGTGTTTCTTTTTATCCTAACACAAATAATTCAAAACACCTTACATGCTATTTATTTTTCGTGGTTAATATCGTAAAAATCGGATATGTTACTATCCAGTCATTTTGGTTTTAATGGTGCTTGGAATGTAAACATATTATTCAATCAATACATATTAATAACAATGTCCTGACACTGCACCTGGTGGCATGTGTCACTTTTAATACTGCTTTAAGAATGTGATGATTTTACAATAACAAATAAAGTGACAATACAGATTTTTTTTATCCTAACACGACCAGTTCAAAACATCTTACGTGCTATTTATTTTCTCAAACGCTGTAGAGGTAAAACTCATAAAACACCCTTAAAAGTTCACCGTTGGACGCACATGCACCTAAAACCGTGTTACTGGTTGCAAATGATATTAGATAAGTAAGTACATGTGTGCTTGTTTTTAATTAGTTGAGCATAGTTTTGGCTTACTTTTTGCTTCACTTGAATATATTTGTAATGTATTCTGTGCTTAGTATTCAATACACCACAATAAATAATAAATACAGTTAAGAATCAATACATCACCGCGTCTGTTTATTCGTAGTTTACTCCGGTAGGACTAAAAAAAAATTCCATCCACCAAGTAGTACTTCAGTATTCGAAGAACCTACAACTTTTATACTGTTTATTATTCACAGTGCACTATTATAACATAGGATATCAATAAAAACTAGGTATTAGACAGTCGCCCGTATGGCATTTTAGGTTATAATGAGATTGCCGTTTGATTGTTATTTTCATTATTCCTTTATATATGGTACAACTAATATTACTATAGTAATCTAGAGATTATAAGGAATAAATCTACATACATTTCATTACGAGTCATCACAGTTTTGATGGGCCCATTCTCCATACAAAAGAAACTGTCTCTTTACATCGAAAATAATGTTGACAAATCATTGACTTTTTCATTCATTTGATCCAGTGTACCTACTCATACGATATGTAGATTATTTATTCAGTCGAATAGTCTCATTTGCCGTCGGAAATATCGAGAAGCTGCGGCCATCGTGTATTGAGAATACGGGTTATTGAGTACAGGTCCGGCGTAGACGAAAGCGACGTTTTCTTATTGGATACGCTCGTTTGTACACCAACTGGTCAGTGCACTCTTTGGAGAGTTGTGACAGAGTTGATGTACTTAGTGCTTTGCCAGCGATTTAAAATTCGAAATATATTTTTGGAACTAAAGACTAGAAATGAGTTGGGGGTGACTCGAACTTTATGCCTAGTCAGTTTGAATAGCCTATCATGTAGAGGATGTCATGGGGGTCATGGTTGAATAGGGGCAAAAAGTTCTCATTACACTCCTAGGTGGTCAAAATGGTCAAAAACCAAAAAAATTAAAATTCTTATTTCAGCTATAACTCCGCCTCCTTCGGAGGTTCTTACGCAGTCTTTACTTCCCGCATCTCACTAGTTGAAATCTATATTTATTTTAACGCTTTTCTTTGATTATGCTTTGCTAGATACTTAATATTTTTAAAATTGAGTCTTCACCCTTTTATTGATATTCCACGCATTAGAGCCAAACGGTTTGCTTCGTCTTTTGTAATACGCACAGCAAAGGAGTGGAATAATTTGCCGGCGTCTATCTTTCCGTCCGAATAGAATCTGGGCGTCTTCAAGGCAAAATTGAATAGGCGTTTGTTACGTTAAGACAGTGCGATTTACCTTCTAAGGCTACATCACCACTCACCACCAGGTGGGATTGTGGTCAAGATTTGGCTTATGATAAGTTTAAAAAAAGGATCTTTTTATGGAATAGAGTGACAAACGAGCACACAGTCCACCTGATGGTAAGTGGATGCTGGGGCCCATAGATATATTTATCCTCAATTAAGAATCAAAGTGCTCATGCGTTGTCATCCCTGAGGAATAAGATGCATTGCCTCGTTTCCAGTAAAAAGGGTCTCCGGTTCTCTACACTCATCATAAGAATCACAGCAGTATTAGCTGTTATTTTACGCTGGTATTCCGTGAGAGCGTGGTCCTGCCCCGGTCGAGCCGACCCATTCGTGCTACAACCATAATATAGCTGCAGCGAGGCTCTACCACTTAAAAAAATAAAGACTCATTACAATTGATTATTTTTTTAAAGAATTAAAGTGACAAATTTACTAGCAGTGATACAATTACTATCATAGATGTAGAAATCTGCAACCAACTTCAAAAAAAAAAGAACCCTACAGATGTGTTGTTACCTCTGGTGAACACGGGCGACAAAATTGTTTTTAAATACACGTACGGTGACATATGTGAACGCAGGGCATCATATGATAAGAGGAAGCTCTGGCCCATTGATACGTCTACACCTATCATCGAAAAGGAATTAAAATGCAGATGTCTTGCAATGCTTAATGATTAAGGTAGAATGCCCCGTTACTAGTCAAAAGGATCTCATAATCTGCAAATGCACTGATTCTCATATCTTTCAAACTTATTCAGAACACTGCACAGCAGCAGATATACTTCGTCTTGACGGGAAGGACAAAAATAGAGTCCTAAAGTCCAGAAATTGGTTCGATTTTATTATCCTCTAGTATGTTGAAACAAAATGGCCGCTACAAATTCATTTCAATGCTTAATGTCACATTTACTTTGTATCAATAAAAGGTTTCTCATTCAAATCTCTTCCCAATCTAGTTTTTATTCAAAATAAACGTAAAGGTATTTTGGCGTATTTCCACAAATGTTTATCTAGGTTATTCATGAAATGAAATATGACGTGGGTTCTCTACATCAAGTTGTGTCGTACATGATTTTCTGATGTCACATCGTTCCGCTTTCAAATCGATTGACAAGATATTGCGATATGATTGGTACATCCGTTTCAAAGGAATGATTTTTTGTTGATACAAAACTTTGATTGCGCACTTCTAGCCGTGGATTTATATTTAATCCACTAACAAAAGTAATATGTTTATGTTGAACTCAACGTAATACAATTTACATTTTTTTAATAATAAAGCGATTGAAAGCGATAAACGAACAGTTCATCTGATTACCATCTGTGGCTACAGCAGTTTATGGACATCTGCAACCAACTTCAAATAAAGAAAGCTAAGATGCGTTGCCTGTGATTATACTGGTTCTCTATGCACTTCATGCTGGAACTCGGCAGTGCTTGGCGGCAGAAATAGGTAATAGGGTGGTACCTACTTAGATGGACTCCTGGATGGAATAAAAAGTGTCCTACTTCCTGATGTATCACTACTTTTAATTTATTACTTATAATTTTTATATTATATTAATTTTATTTATTGTGTATTTATTTTATAGTGTATTGAATTACTTGGCTTTTAAAAATAAAACCTTATATTAATTTATAATCTGTCCAATTTTTATAACATTCAATTATACAATATTGATTAACATAATAAAAAAACTTGCACTAAAATCTTTCATTATTATACAAACAAAAAAGTAAGTAAATGAATCGAAAGTCGATTTTAAGGTGTCTGAGATCGATTCACTGCATTAATCCATTGCTCAAATCGATCTATACGACCCTAGTGCCATTGGTTCTGCCACCAGAGCCATTGTACTCATTGGTTTCGGGAACAGGAACGGATTCTATACATTTCCTTACAAATATCCAAAAACAAGAATGCTGGCTGCTTTTCCTCGCTGAATGAATATACTTACTGTAAGTGTACACCAAAACCGATTTTGTCGGCCGATGGCGGACAGAACTACGCCGACGAGTAACTTGGACATCTATGTTTGTCATGTGCTTATACTGCAACAGTGTACCACTTGTGCCGACCTTGGACATTGCCGGTATTCTGTAGTTGGCTGTGTTCCTTAACAGAGTGAAGACGCGTTTATAAAATGGAGAAATTCGAAGAAATGTATCTCTTAGAAAATTCATACCGCAATTTAATTCGTCGACGTCATCGTCGGCGACATCGGCGTATGTGGGTTAATGAAATATTTATGTATCAGCCTTATGGGCTGTGCGTTTCGAAACATCTCGATTATTGTAATTTTTTGAATGTTTATCCCATTATATTGGCCTATTATACAACACTGACAGAAACAACAGAGTAAAGACAGAATGATTAAATTAAACTATAAATACACTCAATTTGCACTGTAGACGCCGGCAGTCTGGCGAGAAATACTAACAAGTTCGGACTCGGGGAGTTCGGTTGATGGGCAGTTTTCGTGAGTCATCGGACGATAATGGTCGTGTTTGTGTACGCGCTCTCTTTCTTTTACAAGTGTTTGATTCGATCGTCCGAGTTCGGCCGTTGTCGCCCGAGCAAACTTCGACCGATGATGGATTAGGTGTATGCGAAGGGTTTTTTTTAGTTTCCGAGTTTCCGGAGGGTACACCGATTTATATTATTTATCGATATTTAGTGGCACGTAAAGCATATACAAAAATAAAATCTAATAGCAGTTGCAACTGCGTACTACAATTAACATAGAAATAATATAATTTTTTTACATATACAATAAAAGATAACAAAAAGACATTGTAAAACCTTACATATTCTTAATCTATAATTATAAAACAATAATAAAACAAACAATAATAACGAAAACAAAAAGATCTTGTAAAATATTACATCTTCTTAGTCTATATAACTATAAAAACTAGCAGTTAAATAACAAAAAATGCAGTAAGTATATTGCGCGCACGGAGGAGTGTGAGATTTGGCATAGTTAAAGTTAATATGGAGTGCAGAAAGCTATTTATAAATAATGTGTTACAAATACACATTTATTGTTTACCTACATACTGCGTGCTAAATTTGTTTATTAGAATATTTATTGTATAAAGTAACATCTTACTGTATGGTAGAATGGTTTAAAAAGCGAGCTTGACGCTTTTTGAGGAAACGACGTCGCTGCAAGCAAATACTTGCTTGCGTTGACTTTGTGCGGCGGGTTGACTACTTCCCTTAAAATGATCGAGGAGGGCGGTGCTGCCACATGCGTCATACTATAATATTTCATAAACAGGTGCTGCTTGTGGAGACTGGTCTGCTCGGGTTTACAACATATTTGTTACCCTTAATTTTTTTTGTGTAATTATCATTGCATGGCATTAAAAACATGATGAAATAGTTTGGAAAATCCAAAAGTGCACGCCTCGTGAGCGTTTCATTTAATTTTAATGAAAATAATAAATAGTATTCCTGACTTTTAAAATATATATTATTTACGTGTTTTAAATTTGGCACTCTATTATTTTAACAGGTAGTGTCACCTACAGGGAAAAAATCAATAATATTAACCAAAATAAATCGACTACACAAAATATTGAATCGGTATAGGCTGTATGATACATTTGTCCTTTGTCTATCAATGGCTAAAGAAAAATATGAAAGCACCTTTAAATTTTTAATAGCAATAAAACTTACGAAAGTTGAAAATCATTTTATTAACAAACGCTTCACGTTATGAGGCGTGCAAAAGAGGATACCTGCGGAGTTTCTTTCGCTGTTTTTTCCTCCGAACAGAGGAACCTCATTTTAAAATGGTAGTTGATTAGTAAACATATTGAGAAAAGAAATTAAATAATATTTTTTTTTATTATTTAATTTATTACATTTCGTTTCACTGCCAATATTATACACATTTAATGTATGTGGTCAAACAGTAGCACAGAATAGAGAATTTTACCAAAGAGTTACAGCCTATTATAGTCCACTGCTGAAAATAGGCTTCCCCCATAGATTGCCATAGTTGCCACACTTGGCAAGCGGGTTGGCAAGCGCAGTTTTTTATTTTTATTTTTAGTCGTTACTAGGAAGACGCTGCTGCCCATCTCCTGATTTGTTTCCCTCTGTTGCCTCTTACGACACCCACGGGATGATATGGGGTAGTGGATTTTATTACGTAGGTCACTCAATAATTTTTGAGATGCTCGAAATTTAAAATGGAACGAATGGATCGAAGCTGAAGACCGAGTGTGGCAGCGTCGTTTCCGGACACCTGAGATTTTGAGTGAGATTGAGAGGTTCTATGGGCAGCTGTACACATCATCGTTGGAGCCACACGCAAGTTGAAGACGATTTTGGCTTTGATAATTAATTATATTTTTACGGGGTATTTTGTAACACGTTGTATTCATCTACAACCATCAGCTATAATGAGCACTAATTTCGAAAGCGACTATTAGTAAACGATCTCTGCGAGTAGTATGTACCTCTGTGAAGAAGTCTACCCTTTAAAAAAAACTAACGATAAAACCAACCATGCAGACGCAGACTATTTATTTTACAGCATAGTAACACTTGTCCAGTGCGGGAACGAACCTTCGGTCCTGCAGTGCCGCAGCCAAAGGCTTAGCCACTGCGCTACGGAGTCGTCATTTATTTTTTACTCTACTATAATTGTGCGTTGTTTATTTTATGTTTTTTTATACATATTTTTGTGCCTAATTGTTGTAGAGATATAATTACAAATTGCTGTGTGTAAAATAAATTGATTAACTTATCTTCATCGGCATTTTTACTCAATCCACACGTAAAAACTTTTATTTCTCATAAATCATTCAGTATAGAGATCTAACTTTTATTACATAAAAATATCGATAAACAATATATCGATAAACATTATATCGATAAAATTGTTCAAGAATA